>JBCEWB010493850.1:0-17561 GCA_039654565.1 Peronia peronii | reverse complement strand
AAAGAAAAAAAAAACCCCCCCCCCCCCCCCCAAAAAAAAAAAGTAACCGAAGTGTCGAGAAAATCGAAACACACACACATACACACACACACACACACACATACACACACACCGAAATTTACTGACTATAAAAAACATGAAACATTTTTAATATGCACAAAACTCTACAATTTGACAAAGAAGACATTGAGGCAACCATAGGTCTTGAAATATGAAGTCCTCTCTCTCTCTCTTTAATGTCTCATGGATGGCTTGTTCTTGGGTTTCAAATATGACCTTGACGCCTATATTTGCTATTAGATAAGCGCAAGATAATATACTTGTGTAGAAACACTTTCTTTCTTTCACTTCACTGGATCAGAACGCATAAGCTCCTCGACCATAGTCCAGAGATTTTTTTAACTGTAGAAATCCTCATAAGACCCATATTGAATTCAGCAGTTGCTGTTATCAATAGGAGCAGAATAAAAAAGTTGGCAATACCCATCGTTTCCCTCATTTTCATGGAAAATTTTGCCCCTACCTGTCTTTGACAAAATCTGTAATAAATATCATAGAAACATTCTGTCACTGTAATATGGTAAAGAAAGACTAACCCTTTTTAAGAAAACAAAAAACCAAACATCGTTATTTTGAACCGAAATTGGAAAATCCAGGTCCCCCCCCCCCCCCTTCCACCTTTAAGTTTTTTTTTTTTTGGTTGTTGTTTTTTTAATCAGAAAGTAAAAGGGAGTAAATTGAAATTGACTTCAGTTTAGCCTGGACAGGTTCATAGAAAGATAGAAAGACTGACTCGAAATAGGTTCATTTTAGAAAGAACCATGTGAAATATAATGTAACCTAGTAATACGTATAAACAAAAATAATGAAAAATCATTTTAATGCATGTTTAAAAAGTTCCTAAATGAATTTTGAGCAATAAGATACAGCGTCACATCATCATGAAGTATCTAATCAAACGAGCAGATTGTACCATCTTTGATTTCATTACTTCTACAACTGTATTTGTTTTGTTGTTGTTGTTGTTGTTGTTGTTGTTGTTGTTTTGTTGTTGCTGTTGTTGTTTTTCAAGAGTGCTGCTGTCCGAGCAAACTTTCCAGATTTCAGATTTCTACCCACAAAAATTCTCACCAAAAACAAGCAGCCATTTAAAGCCGAGATATCCTACTTTTTTAGGATTGAAAGGTTTGAAAAAAAAAGTATGCAGATAGTTGAAGTGTCTGTATGTTGATTTGATGCCAAAGTAGCATCACTTAGATATTATACTGCACTTTGGTGTCCCTCAATGCCTCTCATTTGCTCGAGTTAATGAGCAATGCCTTTTATTTATCTTTGTTATGAGCGTGACCTATTGCACGTATCAGAATGGGAGATCGTTTCGCAGATTATCTGCCCTTCCCGGCCATAAGAGGGATATGTGTAAGGGGAGATCATTTTGACCAGGCCTATTACTTCCTTTTACCGGACAACACAGGTGTTAAGCAAGCAATGCAAAGAGGAAAAAATCCCTTTACTTCTTGTCATTCGAAAGACTGACCACCAAAAAAATTGATAAAATTATAACAAGAAGAAGAAAATATTTTCTTTACATCATAATTTTTTTTTGAAATTTTCTTGGTGTACGTCTCAAGCAAAGGGCGCAAACGTGATTTTTTTTCTTCTTTCCACTACTTGTTCAATCCCTCTTATATCTGCTAAAGGGAAGTAATAGGACTGAGCATAAGGATCTCCCATTGTATTAACATGATGATAATTCATTTCTTGCCAGGGTTTTTACAGCGCCTATTGGTCAGCCTCCAATTGGTGAGCAAGTTGCCAGGTTGGTAGTCTTTCTACGTATAACACCTAAAATAAATATTTTACCCTCAAGTGAAAATTTCTACATAGCTACCTAAAATTACGTAATGAAGTACACCATTACGTAATGAAGTACATAAAATCTGATAGCGTCTCAGTAAGACACTGTCAAAGTGTCATGGGGAGTCACGCATGGGGCCGATAACATCCTGAAATGAGTGTTTCATCATAACGGCCATCCTCGTAAATGTCATAATTGTTGTTATTATTAATACATGTAATATAATATTATTATTGGTGTTTATGATGACATTTTGACATTATTATCACTGGTACTATTATTATTACTGTTATTCGTATCATTACTAATTTAATTGTTGTGATCATTCTTATAACTGTTATCGATGTTATTACTGTTGTTGATTATTGCGGTTGCTATAGCTTTGCTATAGTGTTAAAGAAATATCATTAGCCTCGTTACCTCTATTGGCAGAGTAATAGAGACCAAGAACAAGAAATATCCGGTGGGCAAACTGCTGCTAGCCATGGTAGGCTGGCGGGACAAGACAGTTCTCTCCCCTGACATTCCGCATCCATTTGTAGCCCCACCCACCCCTTCCTCCGCCCTTGCCAAACTTCCAAGCCTTGGAGATTTTTCGCCATCTCTCTTTCTGGGAATTCTGGGTATGCCGGGGTAAATATGTGATTTTTCCGCTACTATGGCATTGTTGGTTTTATCTTGATACATATATTTCTGAAACGTTTGCATAAAACTACCACATTCATAGTGTTTTTTATTAGAGTGTTATAATGTCTGCCTAAAAAGACATTTATTTAGATCTGTCCTACGTATGAAATTTCTACTTAAACTTTTAACAGACATACATCTTTATCATGATAATTGCTTTGATGTGTTCTACATTATCTTATATCTTTCTGCGTATCGTTAGAATGAAGAAGGGTACTGAACTGATTTGAAAGAACTCATCTTATTTTATCTCGTGTTATATTACTGTGTCTTATCTTTTCCGGTTCAATTTTATTTAAGTTTATTATATCTTATCGCATCTTATCTTATCTGTCACTCAAATGCCCACCTTGTCCAAGTGGACAATAAAGTACCATATCATGTTCTATCATAATTATCTTACTGATCTTGTCTTGTCTGTGTGTCACTGAAGAGAACCATTGCCAACTTTAATCAGTTTACCACAATATTTTTTATTTGATCACATTTTTTAGCTTACCTTATCTTATAACTGTCTGTATCACTGATAGGATGACTGCCTTCAATGTCCTTGTGCATACAAGTACTAGATGATAAATTATTATATTATCTTATCTCATTACATTCTCTCCTCGTTTCTAGCCTCCTCCTCTTTCTTTTTCTCTCCTCTCTTATCCTGTCCTATCTTATCCTATCCTATCCTATCCTATCGTACCCTATTCTATCCTAGTCTATCCTATGCTATCCTATCCTGTCCTATTCTATCCTATTCTATCATCCTATCCTATCTTGTCCTGTCCTATCCTATCCCATTCTGTCCTATCCTGTCCTATTCTATCCTATCATATCCTGCCCTGTCTATCCTATCCCATCCTATCCTATTCTATCCTATTCTATCATGTCCTATCCTATCCTGTCCTTTCCTGTCCTAACCTATCATGTCCTACCCCATCATGTCCTGTCCTATCCTGTCCTATCCTATCATGCCCTATCTTATTCTATCCTGTCCTATCATGTCATATCCTGCACTATCCTGTCCTGTCCTATTCTATCCCATCCCATTCTTCTTATCATGTTCTATCCTCTCCTCTATTGCCTGTTCTATCCTATCCTATCCTGAATTGTTCTATCATACCCTGTCCTGTCCTATCCTACATTCTGTCATATATATTATCCTATATCCTATCGCATATCCTATCCTATCCCACATCCTATCCTATCCCATATCCTGTCATGTCCTATCCTATCCGGTCCTATCCTATCCTATTTGATCCTAAATCCTATATCCTAGCCTATCCTGCTCTATCCTATTTTATTCCATGCTATTCTATGCTAGTTTGTCCTATCATATCCTATCCCGTCCTATCCCATCTGACCTAATGTGCTTTTTCTATATTTGATCTGATCAGGTCTAATCTTGCCTTGTCTTATTCTATGCCTGTCTATCTGTGTCTGTGATAGCATGACGGCCTACATTGGCTGCCACGAGAAATTGCGACTCAAGGCTGGTGACGTGGTTCTGGTCAGTGCTGCAGCCGGAGCCGTGGGCAGTGTAGTGGGACAGATAGCCAAGATTAAGGTGAGGTGCTTTACAGGTCTTCCCCAGGATTGTTTTGCCAGTCCTGTAAGTCCCATTTGCCAGACAAAAGTGTTGAAGAAGCACGGAGAGAAAGAAAAAAAAAATCAAGTTTCCTCTTGTCCTGTAAAAGATTGATCACATAACAACAACACACACAGAAAAGAATATTATTATTATGAGCTACTAATAATTACCGTTATTATCATTAATACCAGCATTATGATTTTGCCTACACCATGAGTTTTGATGACTATTTTGTGACGTAAATTTCAAGCAGAATGTGCAAATCAAGCAGAATGTGCAATTTCGATTTTTTCCCACTTCAGAATTGTGTGCTGTGCTTGTTCAATGCCTTTCGTGTCTGGCAAAGGGAAATAATAAGGTTGGCCAAAAACATTCCCCATTTGAATTGGTCCTAATATTCTATCTGCTCCCTCGGTGAATTTTCAGGTAGGTTTGTGTCTATTCCTATCGTTTTCACCGTGAAGTTTCAGACAGCATTTTATTTTATTTATCTTCACTGTTTCCAGTTATTTCCTCCATTGCATCTGTCATCACTGAGAACTTCCATAGTTAGTCTCTGCACTGTACATTTATTCATCGTAGATTTACATTTCCTCAGTCCATGCCATGACAGTGAACTTTCAGTTAAAGTCTGCATTTTATATGTTTAAATACATTGTGAACTGGTCCATTGGCAGGGCTGCACAGTGATTGGCTCTGCAGGTTCCAAGGAGAAATGTGATTGGCTGAAACAGCTGGGCTTCGATCATGTGTTCAACTATAAGCAGACCACTGTTGAGGAGGCTCTCAAGAAGTTTGCCCCAGATGGCGTGGACTGTTACTTTGATAATGTAAGCCTAAAGATAATGTGGTTGTTGTTTTTGATACACAGTGCGATGATATTGTGGTTGTTATTTTGATAATATAAGATTATTGTGGTAGTTACTGTGATAATACAATAACGATGTTATGTAAATTGCTATTGTGACAATATATGGATATTGTAGAATATTATTTTGATGGTGTAAGGTTATTGCACATTGATACCTTGATAATATAAGGATACTGTGAACTATCACTTTGACGATGTAAGCATACGGTGGATTGTCACTTTTACTTGTGAAAACAATTGAGGTGGTCACTTTGTTAATGTAAGGTATGGCAGACTGTTACTTTGAAAATGTAAGGGCAGAGTGAACTGTCACTTTGATAATGTTATTATGTCCTTGATGCTGTAGATTAAATTCATTTTATTCACGTTTTGTCTGCATGTTTCTTGTTTTGTCATATACCCACTGTGTGACTATTGTGAGTAGTTGTTTATAACGCTGTGAAACAATTTCTGAACACTCTCGGTGTCAATGGAAATTTGACAAAAAGAGTATGGAAGAAGCCTGTGACGTGCACTATGTATTTGGTCTCAGAAAAGTGCATACAAATGTCTATGTGATGTGATATATATTTGGATTCATAGGCACCTCAGTGCCCACTCACCTGTCGTTGGCAAATCCATATGGAAGACACAGAGAATTGGATTCATAGATGCCATAGCGCCTATCAGCGCTGGCGGATCCGTAATATAAATCGTGTGATTTTAAAAATATTCCGGTTAGGATAGAGTTGGAATTAGGATTAGGGTAAGGACCAGGGGTTAGAGTTAGGGGTTAGGGTTAGAACTAAGACTGAATAATAGAGACAATATGGTGCCCCTCCAGCCCTGAGGGATCGATAGCTATTATGGTGCCTGTCTATTTCATAGTATTTACTTCATAGTATTTCATAAAGCTCATATCAAATTTTTTCATGTAAAGAGCTTTTGTTGTTATTTCACACAAAAATGAATGTACTTTGTTTGAATGGTCCCATGTTTCCATACAGAGTTGTGGGGACGCTGCCGGAGCGATTTCCATATTAACTGTGTCCGCTTTCCTCCACTGTGTGGGAGGGCCTGTGTCTCTGCAAATATTTTGCCAGTCCAGTCCTCAGGGTTGTCTACCCACTTCTTTCATTGTCTTCTTTGCCGGATCATCTCGACCAATCTGTTGAAGCTTATGATGTGTCCATAAGAGGTCTTCAAATTCTCCTACATATTCTTTGATTTTCAATTCCTTCTGTTTGTTTGCGACGCTGTCCAGATAGGAAATGCCCAAAATTGTGTGATAACATCTTATTTCTTTTGATGTGATCGTCCTTTATAGTTCTGCTGTGAACGTCCGTGACTTGTAAGTGTAAAGGAAGATGGAGAGGATAAAAATGCGCCAAGTCAGATATTAATAAAGTTTATAGTGATTGGTTGACTCTCCATATTGCCTTCAGCTTTTCCGAATGCTGCCATAGTTTGAACAATTCTGGCTAATATCTCTGCAATTGAGCCTTCATTATAGATAAATGCGCCAAGGTATTTGAACTGGTTACATGTATGTGTTTCTAGTTTTTGTCCATGCACTGCAATGTCCCTGCCTATAGTTTTGTTGTTAGTCATTAGTTTGGCTTTTTTGGCACTCATCTCCAATCAAAAGTTTGTTGAGCACTTGCCAGATTGTCCAGTCCCGTCAACGAAACGTAAGTTTGCGATAGTGTTTTCTCCAATGCTAATCGTACCCTCATGATCTTCCAATGCATGACCAGTGATGTCTCCAAAAGAAAAAAGAGTAGGGGACAGTAGACAGCCTTGACGAACTCTGATTGAAATGTGGAATCACACATAATTGTATATCATATTTCAGTACCAGTTTCTTATTCAGTGAACTTTATATCACCTTAGATGTTCAGCACTCTCAACATTTATGTCCTCTTACGTTCATCTTTCTGTTCCCAGGTCGGTGGAGAATACACGCAGAAAGTCGTGGGACATATGCGTTTTCGCGGTCGTATATGCTGCTGTGGTCAGATCTCACAATATAATCTCACTACCTCTGGCCAAGGTAAAAATGAAATGATTGACACATAAAATTCATACATTATTATCTGTCTCTAACTTGTTGGTTTGTTTGGTTTTGGTTTGTTGTTGTTGTTGTTCTTGTTGTTGTTCTTGTTGTTGTTGATTTTGGTTGGATGGATGGCGAGGGTAGGGAATGGGGGGAGAGGGAGGGGCGGGGGGGGGGGGGATTTTCTTTCTTTGGCTTTAACAGATCTGGTAACTTGCGAAATTCAGCCTAATTGTTGTTGTTGTTGTTGTTTTTAATTTCATTTAGATTTGTTTATTTATTTACTTATTTCTAAAACAAATTTTGTATACTCAAATATTCCACCTGTTTACTGGATTTTCTTTAGCAGGTCTTGTAAAAGATCAGTAATCAATCTGTTAGTTGGATTTTTATTGGCAGAAGTAGTTCAGGTATAAAGAATCACATAATGTACATGTTATATTATACAATTGTGATTGTTAATTATGACATACTTCAATGCAGATTTCTGATTAAAAAGGTTGCCATTGATTGATACACCGTGCATTTCATGCTGTTAAAATGTTTGATTATGAAGCAAATCTCCAGAAGAATGAAGCACGTCAATGAGCCACTTTTTCAAACAGCTAGATCTATATATCTAGGTTACATCTGCTTCTTTTTGCCAGGTACATAAAACAGGCATTGCAAAAGAAAGAAAAATCACGTTTGCTTTAGTAATTTATAATATGTAAAATAAAAAACAAAAGATTGGGAAAAGATTGTCATGTCGAGAAAAAAAATCATCATGTCGTCTTTTCTTCAGTATTCTGTTTCTCATGTTTCAAGTAATTAAAAGCCAAGAATGATTACTGTTCCTTCTTTACAATGTTTGTCTTCTTATCTCAACTAGCCTACTTGGCATAGGGAAGTAATTTGGCTGATGGTCAAAATGGCTCATTTATTTCGTTTCCGGAAGTAATTTATTTACTTTATTCAAACACTAGGTGGTGGTCGTGACATCTTAAAAGACATCACAGTCAAGGAGCTCATGATCAGTGGTATACTGATCTTTTCACATTTGGCTGAATACGATGCCGCACAAGTTGAGATGGCAAAATGGATCAAAGAGGCAAGATCACCTTAAAATATTTTTCTACTCTTTGATATCTCTCTGAAGTGCTACTGCTGTTGGCATTGTTATTAATGATGTTGGGATTGCTTTGTTTCCCTGATGAAGATTAAAAAAAAAAAAAAATAAATGAAACTACCAAGGCAGAAAAAAAAAGGAAAAGGAAAATACTGGAGTTTCAAATCAAGTCTGGTTAAAAGTTTTTCTCCTATTTTAAAATTATATATATTTTTATGCTATTTGCATGGCTCTTTTTTTTTTTTTTAATCTGTATTTTTGTTTGTTTTTGTTTTCAAATCTGACGATATTTATCGTTCTTATGTTTGACATCTTCATGACATGGCAGTTGTAATATATATGCCTCGGTTAAGACAAATATATTACAGCTTGATATTTAGATCTAGTGCTCTCTGCTTTATGATATACATTATGATATTTACAAGAAATAAGCACCATATTAAGAAGTCATGCGCAGCTATCAAATAATTAAAGGATCTTCAATTGCATATTCTGATGTTGTGTCTATATTTTTCATGCCCTATGACAAGGTGCCGGTTTCTCTCCGTGTAGATGTTGCGTCTGTACCTGTCGGTTCAAATTTTGCAAAACCTCTAATATTGCTATCAATAAATTTTCATGATATACATAAAGAGAAACAATAAATGCTACGATCATCCTCAATCTGAAAGACTTTACAATACAGTGTATCATAAAAACAGAAAGAAAGAAGAAACGATGGGACACTATCTTTGTACAACATTCCCCCAACCCAGGCATTCCGACGTGCAGCAGACAAACGTCTCGTTCTTCCCGCGACGCCCTAAGTGGTATAAGCGGTAGAAAAAAGAAAGAAGAAGAAAAAGGATGATTTATTTTATTAATAAGAACTTTTTTTTTTTTTGGTCTATCTACGGGATCCTTTGAAAAGCTGTGTTATCTACAACAAAAATGAATGAAGAATGAAAAACAAACGAATCCTTTTACTGATGAGATTTTCCTCTTGCCTCACCAGATAATCTGGAAAGCTTTATAACCTACATTTTAACAAACATTAAAATAAAAAATAAATCATAAGGATTCATTCTTCTTAATGAAAACGTCATTCTGTCTGTCCACAGGGCAAACTGAAGTACTTTGAGACTCTCAGAGAAGATTTCACCAAACTGCCAGATGCTTTCATGGAGATTTTCAAGGGCACAGCCTCCGGGAAGATCATCGTCAAAGCTTAGTTTATATTCATAGATATGAATGCCATCAACATTCAAGGCTGCTCTTAAAAATTCGGACAAAAAAATTATGATTTTTTTTAAAAACCATATCATGTGTTTTCTTTAAATCTCTGACCCATCTTTGGGAATAAGTTGGAACTAAATAATAATGATACTGTACAGCGTACAAGCCAAGTACATTAATTCATTCCGTTTACTTATCAGTAATAGTGTTTATTGTGTCCTTACAGTGTGCCTTGCTGTGTCCTCTTTTCTTTGCCATTTTTCTTCCTATTTTCTGCGTCTTTCCTTGCTTTTTTTTCAGCATATTTTTATGCATGCAGGTTTTCTTTTCTTCCCTTTCTTTTTTTTTCTCTCCTTCCATTCTTCCCTTGATGCTATTTTGTTCTCCCTCTCATTTTTTTTTTCATAGTTTGATCCACTCTTACCATTTTTCAAAGTTTACTTATTATTGGTCGTATCGTTACATTTTTCCCCCTTTATCCACGTCTTTCTCCCTGTCTTTTGTCTCCTATTGAGTCCTATCTTCTCTTTGATTCTCTTTTATTGTTTATTTACTTTTTTTTTTTTACTTTGTTCTCCACCATCTTCACACTTTCAGTTCTGCTATTAGTAATACAGCGAGAAATATCTTTATCAAAAACCTAAACCTAAACTTTTAATCTCTTAGTCTTAGCGCATCTAGAAATTCCATGGTGTTGTTTGTTTTGTTTTACACACAAAATAGATCTAACATTAATGGTTACAAAACTTGATTATATTTTCTTAATTGATAGAATAGGCAAGTACCGTAATGCAAAACATGAGCATCAGAGAGGATAATATTTCTGTCTATATATACTATATATAGAAAGAGACATGCACTAGATTTATATTACACTTATCTCTTCATAAAGTGCATGCAGTAGTTATTTAATTGAAGTATTGTAAAGTATATTATGCTATTCCATAATTATAGTTCTCATTCACAAAACTTTACAAACCTACATTTATTGCAATATAAAGGCCATCTATCTCTTACCATTAATTCTTGTTTGACAAAGCTGTGACAACTATCTGTGCTTTACCAGTTAACGTCATATTTACTGACTGCCAACACTGATACTGCACAGCCAACTTATTCATAGTAATCCTGAAATTCAACCACATGGAAGAATGTGGGTCGGGAAGAAAAAACACAATAAAATTGGCCATTCTTTCGGTCAGCCAGCCTGATTACATATTATATTCTCTTATCGAGGGACACCACTGAAAGTTATACTGTAATAAAAGGTTTGTAAGAAGAAAAAAAGTAATTTTGTTTGTTTGTTTGTTCGTTTGTTGTTGCTGTTGTTGTTGTTGTTGTTGTTTTACATCATGTTTCATTTTCGTTATTTTTTTGTTGCTCTTTGCACGTTTGTTTGTTTGTTTGTTTGTTTGTTTGTCTGTCTGTTTGTTATTTGTTTTTTAGATATATGCAAAACAAAAAGTTGTAGAAATATACCACATTAAAGCACACACACGTTGGCTACACACGAACACAGACACATCACAATTTTGTTGTCATAGTTTTCTTTTGAGCATGTTTTGATTAAACAGAGCACATTCATAATGAATCATAAAGTGATTTTTTAAAATTTGTCCTTCTTTCCAATGCTTATTTAAAAGTCATATGTTGAGTGAGCAGAGGGTTGACTGAAAATTGGTTCATTAGATCATTATACATTACCATGAGTGGACATTAGTTTATATTATATGCTGGTGATTCGTATGAGTGGAGTCGCTAATATGAATGCAATGCAAATGTAGCCGGAGATTGTGCTGGACAGAGCCCACTGACTCTTGAGGCTGTCATTAGTGCACACTTTTAGTTCGAGGAAAGTGCAGATCCATATTTGAAACCCAAACTGCCCTGTGCTCTCGTACCAAATTTACGAAAGCTGAACTAGGGCAATGTCAGTACAGTCAGTATGTAGGATCAAATAAAATTAGATGCTGGCAGAAAGTGTCCTTAATACTTCATTATAATTATACTCCATAGAATTTATTTATTTATTTATTTATTCAAAACAAATTTAATGCCAGCGGGACTAAAATAAGAACATTAAGCCTTCAAGGATCGACACACCAAGAAAGTCAGGTGACAGCACAGTCTAGCATGGGATCCACTGTGAGAGAGATTATGACGTGAGGAAAAGAACTCTCGGAACAGACTGATGTACAATCATGTACTTGGATCGTGATGTGAAGAGACGTGCAGTAGATCTACTTGTATTTGTGTATAGGAATGAACATGCTAACGTAAAACTACACCTGTAGGTCTGACTGATTCAATGACCGGAAGTCTTTGGTCAGTGAATTTTATCTTGTAATAGGTAGAGGATCATCGTAATGACACAGATAGACGGGCTATCGGGGAGGCAGAAAAGCAGGTAGACAGGCAAGCAGGGGCCAAAACATACACAATTCACGGCAACGCAGGTTCTAATCTCTGGCTCAAAATCAAAGTTCCAATTTTAACAAAGTTTGGATCTAAGCTTATGTTTGTATGGAAGGAACAGAGATAATGTTGGTTTCTCCTGCAAATCTAGGCTTAGTATCGTACCATTTTAGACACGCCTGGTAATATTCCATTTACCTCTCGATCTCTCTCTCTCTCTCCCTCCTTATCACAGTGTTTGGATGAACATGTGCGTTACTAGAGCTATTACGCAATGAATAAAATTTGGTATCCCGTTTGGAGTCAAATTTAAGAGCCTACGTGATTTGGGCCACGGTTCAAACATTGATTTTCTTTCCTTCAGTCTTTCAGCGGCGTATCTGCCTTGAATCACCCAGAGAATCACGGAGAGCTCTGAAACAACTTGTTGGAATATTGCTGTATTTTGCAGTAGACCTGCTGGTTGCAAAAGGGTTCCCACAACATTTTTTTTTTGGTCAAGCCAATGGTTTGAAATAATGTAGGCCTGCCATGTTTAAGTTACAGTGGATCCATTTAATCCACAAACATTGCATCCCTACCGCTATGTAGGACCTATTCAAATTCATATAAATCGATCGACTATGCGTTCAGATTTAGATCTATGAACTTCTGTCACACACACACATACACACACACACACACACACACAAAATGTACGCGATTGGTAGACAAGTTGCATTTCATCCTAATTGCATTCCAAAACATAAAGCTACATATATGTTTCTTAGACTTAGTAAGTGTTACATGTAGGCAGAGCTAGGTGGAATACTAGATGAAAGGCTCGAGTTGACAGAAAAACAATCGGCACTAGGCCGCTAGCCTCTCCGAATGGCAGTATAGACTATACCACGTTATTATAATGAATTTGAGGCTTGACGATAAACGCTGTTCCTCTTCACAACCAGCAATAAGTATAGAGCAACACTCAACAGCTGAGGTTTATAAGTGGAACTGCTAAATTCATTAGATCTATTGGCCCAATAAGGCTGATTTCAGTGCCAACATAGAATCACTACTCTAAACCATGGCCTACATACGATGTGCTT
The DNA here is from genome assembly GCA_039654565.1 of Peronia peronii. Lineage (NCBI taxonomy): Eukaryota > Metazoa > Mollusca > Gastropoda > Systellommatophora > Onchidiidae > Peronia > Peronia peronii. The sequence goes on along the minus strand of JBCEWB010493850.1, from coordinate 4,702 downwards.
GGAATCTGAGTATGTCAAGCCACCTAACAGCAGGGAAATATCCAACCGAAAAAAAAAAAGTAAGCTTAATTATTGGATCTCTCTATCTAGTAATAGTATTATGCCAATGGCCTGTTCGCTGAACTGAAACTTCGTGAATCCAAATGAAGATTTATTTGTTGTCAAAAGAAACCTGGGTGTCACAAAAAGCCCGTTTTTCTTCTTTCCTTTGTATTTCAAATGCCAATACCGGTATAACTGTGTTACTGTTTTGGCTTTTTTTGTCTTTTTTTTTCCCCCTCCGCTATCTGACCCAATGATCTCGTAGTCTGGCAATGAAAATAGGTCAAGGATACTTTTTGGTGCAAAAAGAGGAGGAACGATGACTGACAGGCCTGTATTAACTGCGTTGATCAGAGGATCAAATTACGCTCAACAGACGTAGGCTACGTATGTAAAACCTGTATAAATCACACAGTCAGAATGACGATGCGACTTGCTTTATGTTCACTTTGTAGGCAAATATTTTTATGTGCATATTTTGATCTCCCCATGGCTGAAATTTAACCGTTTTGGCTGCCGAATACAAACTTGTTTTTATTTGAGAATAGCAATAATCTGTCCTATTTATAAAGCACACAAACTACAAGTGAGGAAAAATAATCATCATCTGAGCGTGAGAAAGATAAAAATATAGATTTACGCTGAGTTAGTTCCAGAGAAGATGTCCTTTCGAACACCGACTTCCGTATAAACAAAGGGTTAAATTCGAGATTAACGGGCACACGGGTCGAGCCGCGATAAGCCTGCAATACTCCAAGTTCCGTTTCCGATGACTATGCTGATCGTTCCCGTCCTCTTTACTTTACACTTTCAATCTCCTGCAGATGGTTATCTCGTACACGCTGACCGTAATAAAATTTCTGTTGATAAACGGGGTCGTCAGCGAATCTATGAACAGACGATGCACAGGAATCATGGACGGGAGGTGTGGGTTGGAATACCGGATGTTGCACAGTAAACATGGGGGGAGGGGGGGTTGTACTTGGCCTACAATTCACTGGAAATCGAGAATCTTTGGCTCAGGAAACGGAGACTGTGTGCAGATTAGAACAAGAAAACGCTGGAGCCACCAGTTCAGTGATGAGTGAGTGATTAGCTCTACTGTTCACATCATCATGGTTGTAGCAAGACGATGGGCCTTGAAGAAGGCGTTCCATGGTAATCCTACACCGGACGACTTCGAGATTTTGAAAGAGGAATTGCCGCCACTGAAAGATGACGGTAAAAATACATAAAGGCATTGTTATTATTATTTAAAAAAAAAAAAAAAACAATGTGTGATGTTAGTGAGGCAGGTACGTCTCTGACAGTGCACTCGTCGGACAAATCAAGAGAGTACCGGTGGTGAATCCATCAAACAAAGTGCTATGCACCTTGATTACACTACTTCATTGAAACTAAAGGCTTTAATGATACTTTAATCAATAAATAAACCAAAATAAAATTAAGAAAAGCTAGATACAAAAATTTTAGATAACTCTAGATCTAGATCTATGTCTAAATAGGCCTATGTGGTTTATTGAGCTTGATGATAGTAGGACTAAGAACAGAATGATTCCTACTTAATCTTAACCTATTGTTCTTCTTATCTAAATGCAAAAAAATGGAAGATGTTGTTGCAATAGATCTTTCAGAATGGCCTTTGAGCTGCCACGGGCACCCAATTCGCTGGACAGAACAATCGCCAATTTGGTTTGAGGAATTTGAAAGGAAATACAAAAATCTATGCAGTCCTTCCCAAGTTAAAAAGAAAAAAAAAATTGTACACAGAATATGCTGGTAATATAAAAATTACAAAGTTCAAAAAGTTCTGTGCAGTGATGAGAATTTTCTTCTTTGGTGATTTTATTTTCACATTTTGTCAGTACATGGGTTTCAAATGAATGCAGGGTGCGGTGATAAATCCATCGCATGCCAGTATCTTTTATTAGGTGAACCTGTATTAGACTGTGTCAGTTTGATTTGTGATTATTTTTATGCACGTTCTCTATGTGTTTGGACCAAAATAATGTCTAAATCATTTGCAAACCAAAATATCAACCCTAAAAAGTTTGAGTGAGAAAAAAACAAAGACCAAACTAAGAGTAAAATTTGTCATACTGTCTGAAAGAAATAATAGGCCTATTTGAAAAGCATCACTGGAAAATTGCAGATGAAATACTGAAGAGGTACTGAAAGTTCCTGAATATTTTATTATAAGCATAGAAGCATTAATTGGCCATTCTCATCAAGCATTTGCTCCTCATGTTGCATACTTGTATGGTTACTGGATTTATATTTATATAGTAGTGGTAGATTACGACTGTTTTGGAACGTCTTTTCAAACAACATACATCATTATAACATAGGTAGATCTAGTCATATCACATTCAGGCATAAACTGCTTTTTCTGTTAAATAGAAAATAATATAATTCATATACATGTATGTATATAATGAAAATTTATTTTAGAAAACCTGATATTCCAAGACTGCCTAACAGCACATTTTGGCTTAAAGTTTCATAGTACCAGGTTATATTTTGGACAGTTTTAGGTTAGTAGACACAAGGATTCAAGTAGTTGAACAGTTACTAGTGTCAACCAGTCAATTGACTAGTTCTGAGGATATCAGCACTGTCAGTTATTTCACTGTATGATACCATGAAATCAATTTTTAAAAAAAAATATTAATAACTATAACTAAAAAAAAAAAAGAATGTCTTCACTTGTTTTGTTTGCATATCCCCCTGTTTTGTAATCTATTTTTTGAATCAGTGAGATGATTAAAGATGATGTACAGGGTCAGATTACTACTGTGAGCAAGCTTAGGTCACTCAGACCACTTAGGTCATCTAGTGATAAACAGAAAATATTTGTCTACAACTTCACTGCACTGTAAAACTTCTGTGGCCACACATTTTGAATGAAAGGTACCAACAAAAGGATTTGAGAGATTCTGCAACAGCATCTGCTTTGAAAGAGTTGAAACACTATTTGTTCAAAATCACTTTTAACCCTTTGAGATCTGGCATGGCATTGGCTGTGCCATAATCTTTGTTGTGGACACTGTTCAGATTGAACAAGTAAAGTTGCAAGTATATGGGAGAAAGATTATCCATGCGTATGTGTGTACATAAATGTGTAGATGGAAATGTGTGTGTGCATGTGTATGTGCATGCGTATGTACATGCGTGCATGAGTGTCTGTTAGTCATGATCGATCAATTAGTAAAATGAATTAATCGACCTAATACTAATTTGGGACAGCTCTATAAGGCTTCACATATAATCTTCATTAACATAATAGCCTGTCACATTTCCAGGCAAAGAGCAGGTTCCTTGTTCAGCATTTTGAACTCTCTCTAACAGAACTGTCTGTGAATTAAGTTTGGTTATTAATTTTTTTGTCCCACAGAAATTATGATTGAGGCCCTCTACTTCACTGTTGACCCATACATGAGGTTAGTGAATATATTGTCCAGTGCCTTCCTTCCTTCCTTCGTTCCCTCCTTTGTGATCTTATCTTCCTTCCATCTTTCCTTCTCTCCTTCCATTTTTGCTTCTTTCCTTCATTCCTTGCTTCCTTCCTTCCTTCTTTCCTCCCTTCTTTCCTTCCTTCCTTCCTTCCTTCCTTCCTTCCATAATTTGTTCTTCCTTAAATACATTTATTGACCTGCAGGATTGCTTACCCACTTCCTTTCACTCACTCACTGCCTCATTCACTCACTCACTCACTCACTCATTACTCACTCACACGCGCACACTCACTCATTCACTCACTCACCTAGTCATTCACTCATTCACTTTCCTTCAAAACTTTAAAGACAGTACATTTAAGGGGGGGCGGGTCCTGAAATGTGGATTTTGCTCAAAAAATGCGATTTTGGGATTTTGGTTTTCTCTTAAAAGGTCAGCCTTTTCTGCACCTAAAAATGGTATCAAAAAGTGGATATGTCCATTCTAACGTGTTAGACCAATGGTCATTCAACGTTAGGCCTAGTCCACTGTCAACCAGGATTTGGCTCCACCTGGCCGCTACATGCAGTCGCAGATCATTACTGTTTGATTATATGTAGGCAAAGAGTGCATAGAACACTTGATTATGACCACATCTAGCAAAATCATGAACTCCAGTGCCATGGATGGACATTGGATGGCCACTATAAGGTGACAAAAACTGCTGATCATGCAGATTATCAGTAACAGGTATTTCAGAATAAACTTCCACATTCTATAATAGTAAAACTTTCCTTTCTTTCTGCTATTTCAGAACTTAGTTGTGGACTGTATGCCACAGTATAGGTCAAGAAACTCTTAGTTTGGATAGAAAACGATATGGGGACCACATATAGGCCACCAAGAACTCGGAAGTGGCTCTATTGGAGCCCCTATAATTATGGGGGTAGGGAGAATAATTGTGCCCAGAAAGCCAAGAAGGGGCAACAAAAGACACAGTAGTCTTGAAGAGAGGGCTAGTATGTAAAAAAAGGGTGTTATGAGGCCAAAAGCCGAATAAAAAACTGTCCATGTCAATTTTTCCGTGAAAAAAAAACTTTAAACACGTTTTTCTCAAAACCCGTTTTTTTGCCAGTATTTGGCTATCAACTTTTTTGTTTCTGAACCGATTCTAACCAAATTTGGCACACATCATGTTCACAACAAAACTAAAAAAACGTACATA
>JBCEWB010493628.1:7718-17718 GCA_039654565.1 Peronia peronii | reverse complement strand
AAAGAAGAATTCCACAGTTGTTTGGATCGCTAACTTAGAATTCCAACTTTTCACCGTATCTCTGACCCAATTATGAGAGGTCAGGAGTTTGTCACGAGCTACGGGTTTCTAACTTTTTATTTTTTATAATATTGTATGACTTCATGTCCGGAGAGTCCCATCGTAAGAGCGCAGAGGACAGAAGATGTAAGTGTATCGGGAAGGGCGTCGTGGGACCCGGCGGTCCTACGCTAATCTCGGTGATTAAGTGCTCGTGTCAGGCCGGCAGATGCACTAGCACTACGCTAGTGTTGGAACTCCACTTAAGCTCTTGACTTGGTACTCATAACACTTTCCCCATTGTTCTACCTCTGCGCTCCATCTTTCCGCGCTTGACCCTGCGACGCTTTTCGACTCCATAATACAAACTATATAGGTTACAAGTGTCAAAGTTAAGAAGAAGAGGGGGAGGGGGTGCAGTGGCCGTGTGATTAGGCGTCTGCTACTTGGCGAAAAGTTCTCATCGGATCGCGGGTTCGAGTCTCGGATCTGCCGTCGGGGAATGGGAAGATTCGAAGGACATTTTTTTTCAGTGACTCAGACATCCCGTGGATTCCTCTTGGTAGGAAAGCCCGACGTCTAGGGATATAAGGGCGAATATATCGGAGGTCATGTGTGTACGTTACGCACGTTAAAAAAAAACAACAACTTTAGCAATTAAAAATCGATGGAGAGTAGGCGGAGTGCCGCTGTCCGGGCAAAATTTCCAAATTCTGAATTCCTAACAACAACAAATTTTCACACTAAAAAAAAACAAAAACAAAACAAACAAAACAGGCAGCCACTTAGAGCCGAGATAATTCTACTTTCTTAGGATTGAGAGGCTTGACAAACAAAGACAAGTTACTTAAGAACAAAGCAGATTTGATGGGTAGGCCTTTATTGCTTCTCATGGACGTAAGTAAATTCGTTTTATTAAAGTTGGTGAATGGTGGCAGCATGTGCCCGAGTCCTAAGAAAAATGTTTGTTTTGTTTACGACTGACGAAGACAAAGTTTAAATATAAATGGACTCTGCCACAAAGAAATCTTAAGAGCACGTATTGACCGTGAATGTTAAGGCTTACTCAAAAAAGACCAAAATATAATCAGTCCAATATCTTGTTTTAAATCACTTAGAAAATTAGCGACGGGAGAACAAAAATAAACGACATTAGATAACTTCAATGGCAGATGTCATGCCGGAACTGAGGTCAGTTTAAATTAGTTTTTGTTTGTTCAGTGGCATCTTAATGATACAGGCATTGTAATCAGCACTTTTCATTGTCATCCTCGGCCCTGGTCATTTGTTTAGTGGAGTGGCCGCACCTTCTGACAAGACTCTCCATTGTCTTCCATCTGGCGCAAGTGACCTTAGGGAGGTCAAGGGCAGTAATCCTACCCTCTGTGATTGATTGAGTTGTCCGAGCAATGTAGACTGCCCTGCTGTTTTCACAACACATTCTGTGCTATAGCACTGTATAAATCCTTGCCCTTGGCACGAACCAATACAATTTATCAAAAAAGAAACCCGACGGTACCTCTTTTTAATTAATTCGACCCTTAACATACTTTGATAACAGTAAAATCTTAACCCTTAAAATGTAAAGAATCTACTGGAACAATCGTACCAATGTTTCTATGGTGATCTTTGTAGACTTCATGCAGGACATGTCAGTTCAAATGTAATGACAAGAAAATATATAACATATGCCGATCGAGTCTTAGAGCAGACAGGCAACACTTGTAGAGTTACTAGTTACCACTTAAGTCCAAAAAAAAAATGAGAATTCAGGTATCTGACTATATGGAAAGCCATGCACTTCATTAACGATCATTTCTTTACTAGCGGCATTGTTCCCCAAATCCACAAAATCTTTACATTTATTTTAACAAGCTTTATTTCCAGATTTTCAAAATGAAATCAGTCTAGTCTGTTTCAGAGTCTGTCAGTTTACCACGTCTAATCTTTACAAGCCACTGTTTCTTGACGGTCAGAAAAGAATCCTGTAATAAATGTCAGCATTTATTCGGTGTTGATGGGACTTAGTGGGACATAAATATGTCAGTTCACCATGTTTTCGCAAACCAAAACTGTATCATAGAAGAGTATAATAGCCTGGGGTTGTGGTTCACGATGGTGAAAAATACTAAAAGAGGAGAATGGGAAAGCCCACTCCTGATCTAGTGGCAGTACAACATGACAACAAATGGGTAATTTAAAAGCAATTCTTCAATATTCGTAAGGAATATGCAAACAAAAATTAATGAGCATGTTTTATTCTGAGTTTGATCATGATATAAGCATAGTCTGTGGGTTGAACGTTAAATATGTGATAATAATAATGTGGAAACATGTACCAAAATAGTGATTTTGTCTTCTAGAATCTCACCTCACAGTTGATATGGACACTGCACGTCGTAATGGCTTAGTAGTGCTCCATCATAACGTGCATTTTTTTTTTTTTTAACATCTAATCCTTTATTCGTCCCTTGTTGTTCACGTTTCCTGTCCTTTCTCCCTCTCCCTTTGTCCTTCTCCCTCCCTTTCGTCCTTTCTTTTCATTGCCAATCGTTCAGCTGGACAGATGATGGACAGTGACAGGCCAGATATCTGAGGTGTATGCCTCCAGTTTGACACGGTGATTGTATGTACTGTGTACCGCCCACATCATTCAGACATTCGTCCACAAAGGCTTTCGATCATTAGAAACATGAAAGAAAAATGTAGAACCATTTCATGAATAAAAGGTCGTATAAAATTTTCTATCTTGCAGATTGCGTCAGATGAAAGGAAATACTAGGACCAGCGTTTATAAATTAAATACTATACAAAGTTGTTGTTGTTGTTATTATTATTGTTGTTGTTGTTATTGTTGTTTTTCTGTCTTGTAGACCAAACTGCGCCTTCTTCTCTGAATATACTCGAAGTCCGAGCATTCTGCTGTTGGGAGCTGTGTAGTTTGTTTGAGCTACTTGTTTGAGTTATCGTTGTGGTTGTTTTTTATTTTCTCTGGGATAGTTCTGTTGCTATTGTTGTTGTTGATTATTGTTGTTGTTATTGTTGTTGTTGTTGTTGTTCATGATGATCAGGTTGTTATTGTTGTTATATTATTGTCATTTCATTATTGTTGCTTTTGTGTTTTCTATTAATATTTCGCATTTATCAGAGATCGTAATAATTATTGGCACTGATAAATCCACATATATCTATGGGAAAAATAATGGCAATTTTTCCAGCGTAAAAAAAAAAAAAGCTGATAGGAGTGGGCACACTAAATGACAATAATAAATTATGAAAATTTTACAGTAATTTCCAGTGAAATTACAAATCTAATTATTACCTACAATGTTTCATTACTAGTTCATCTCGTTATTTTTTCGCGGTTTTCAACTGAGAAGCCAAAATTCAAATCAAGAACCTTTGCGATCCCTGGGAATCTGGCTATCAACCTCATTATTTTCCTTTCAGCTACGATCCAGAATTCCACTTCAATTTCCCTGTTCTTCTCTTCATTGTCTCCTTCCAGATGTTCCACTGAGGTAGAGGGCTCCATCCTGAATGAATACACCAGCAAGCCGTGTGATTTTGACTTTCTGACAGGAAAGCCGGAAAAGAACTGTCGGTTTTTCCCTCGGATGGCGGCCAACAAGGCAGCCTCTTCCCTCATGTTTATGCAGTATTTGGATAGCGTGAGTAGTGCCGGTATTAGCTATCAGCCTCACGGAGAGTGCATGTTCAAGAAAGTAGTTGAAGAAGAAAAAAAAAATACTGGCCAGAGATAGGGATGGGAAGGGGCTTATCTATAAATTATTATTGTTTGAGTCGATGTTTTTGTTTGTGGCCAAAAATGCAGAGAAAAAATATAATGAATCGGCTTTTTATGGGTTTATGGCTGTTATTTAAAGTGAATATCAATGACTTCGTCATGTTTGTGAGTGGCCTCAATATCATTATTATTTACAATTTTCATCCTTTAAAAAAAAAAATGTTCATCATTTCCATCATCGTTAGAAATGTAGTCATGTTATTGTTGTTGCAGCATTGTTGGACACCTGGTCTTTGTTGTCACAATGAATGGCAATGGTGCTGGATATCAGTTTTGTTTTTGCATGTTTTTTTGTTTTCTTTATATTTATTGATTAATTTTTCTCTGGTTATCATTTATTTTTTTATTCATTTACTTATTTATCTATTTACTGATAAATTAATTGATTTAATTATTATTATTATACATTAGGCCCATTTATTTATTTATTTATTTATTTATTCTGTGTTATGTCAGTTATTGTTTCCTCTTTTCACCTCCAGATTGTAGAGTTTTGTGAGGACCCAGCGACTGCGCCCAAACACCTGCGACACAATTACCTGGCGCCCAACAGACAGAACCGCCTGTGTCGATACAAGAGTGCTTGGGAGGTCATGAGGAAACATGAGGATTTTGCTAAAAGTGAGCTATCTCTTTAGTGAAGGCTGGATTACTTTTTGTGGTTATTATCGCTCTTTCCTGTCTTATGGCTCTTAGCCCATCTCGGGCAGTTGTCTGTCTTTGAAACTTTGAAGCTCTGAAATGAAACTTGGGACAATAGCAACTTTTTCATCAACGACACGAATTTTTTTCCCAAATCTTAAAGTTCAAGCTATAATTTTCTCATTTAAACCGCAATATCTTTATTTTAGTCTATAAAAACCCACGAGCTGACACCTATACAAAGTCGCTTTGTCCAATTTCAAAGTGAAGAAAAATAAATAAAACATGAAGAATCATTCTCACAGACGAAGCGACGAATCCGATGTCTCCCTTCAAGTACGAGATAACCACCCTCAGAGGGTTGAAAGGCTTACATAGACTGTACCGTATCCGCAAGTACGCGACTGCTGCTCACTATTGCAACTGACGGAAAATTCAAAACGACCAGGAAGATTATCTGGAGATTATTTGGGCAAGCTCAATCACCCTGATGGCCTTGAAAGGTTTATACAGCCCCTATGAGATCATCAACAGTGGGATGATATCTAAGTCGAGTTTCTTCGGGACCTCACCACGATTAAAAGGCTCAGAAGCTTTAACTGAAGAAGAAAGGAATGTGTCGCATTAGGGTTAAACTTGTAGGGCTTTGCCAACATAAACTGCACCCCGCCCATATTGGACCTGCAGTGATTTCATCACTGGAACTAACAACTGGACGACCAATCATTGTGCCAGCAACAACACCACCACTTTCGAAATCAGCGAAATTACTGTTATTTTAATACACTATTACAACTGTCATTCCTAAACCCACAAAGACAATCACCACGAAAATAACAGTACCAACAGCAAATTTCATAGCCCTCCACGTCTGACAGCTGCTGCTAATAAAGCTTCTAATAGTCAACCGTCTCACAATTCCTCAAATTTTTAACCGTTCTCCACCCATTTCGCTTAACAAAACATCCACAGTTGTACGCCCTCTCTCACCCTGTCTCATCCCATGTGATAAAAGAGTTTCTTTCCTTGTGTAAAAAGGAAATTCGCATATGAAAATAGAAAGCACAAACCCTTCACAGCCAGGCTGTCAGGAAGCGCTAGTTGTCAAAGACCTCCACAGATCCGGGGCTGACAGGTGGGAAAAGAAACTGTCTGTCCAGACTACAGCTAAGCCTATTGACGACCTGGAGCCTTCCCTTGGGTTTACTAACATGCTGTGTCACTGAGTAGACATTAAAACCATAGACGGCCTATTCTCTGTTGTTTTCTTACACGTGTATTTATAAACTGTGAACCGCGAAACAACCTGGACATAGTTCATACTGCATTTATTTGATTAATGAATTTTAATTTTATCTTTTTCTTTTGACATAACATCACAGTAATCTGTGAGAGCGTGTGATGAAATTCAAAATGCATACCCTCCACCACTGCACACGTACACACACACACACTATATCCTGAGTATAGATGTACATTTCTACACAACACTAAATTCTAAGCCTAAAAGCAGAAAAAATAGCCATGAAGTCATCCAGGTTTACTCAGACGGCCTTTGCTCCATCGTGAACAAAATTATAATTCTTAAAGCAGACAGAGTAGCTATCAGCTGAGCTTACTCAAATGACTGTTTTCTGTGGATCCCTCAAGTACAGAGCAGCGTAGATATATGTTGTAATTCTGTGTTCTGTAATACGTCTTTCAACCTCCTAGTGGAGGTTATCTCGAGAATTATGTAATTCTTTGGCGTACTTTTTAACCCAAGTGCAGTACAGCACAAAAATGATTATCAGTATGTAAATTCACATGCTGTTTGCCGATGCAAGATATGGAAATGATTATCTGTCTTTTTCTCCAGTCAAGAAACCCCTACCCGACAAGACAGACACTCGGCCAAAATTTCGGTATGTGCAGGCACATCCCAGGAAGCGAGTGTTGGTACTGGATACTTCCGGCAGTATGACGGTAGGTCTGTGACGGGTGAGGCATCACGTGATACTGCGATACAGGCCGGGGTGAAGTACATGATAGTGGGAATGAAGTTGTGTGTGCGTGTGTGTGTGCGTATGTTTGTGTGTGTGCGTGCGTGCGACTGTGTGTGTGTGTGTGTTTTTTTATTATGCACCCTGTCTTATTGATAAGGCTAGCAGTTTGTTGCCTATTCTTCATTGTACCAAAAAAAAAAAAAAACTTAGACGCAAATTGAAATTAAAGAATGTTTGTTTCTTCAGTATTGAAACACAGGAGATGTGATAAAAAAGTCCAGGTTCACAAAACTTCAGTCAAATCACTTGGCATCGTTTGCATATCCACTACTCACATATTCGTGCGGGCAGAAACATCAAGGCTGAAGGGAATAAGGAAATAAGGCTATGATGCAAGCACCGAGTCTGTAAGAGTTTCTCCAAACTACAACAAAAACAAAATAATAATAGAAATAATAATAATAATGAATAATGTAAACACATTTACATTCCTGGAATAATGATAACATGTGCTATGGATAGTAATTGCAAATCCAGAAGATAATGGTTGATGACGAAGGAAGAGCAAGCAGTGAATTATATGGGTGAATAGTGAATACTCAGAAAGGATGTCAGCAAAGGATGGACAAACTGCCTGTATCTCTTATGTCGCGTATGATAATGATTTTCTAGTAGCTGTCAAACTTAACACAGACGTCTGGCCCCTCCGAGTACATCTGGAGTCTCATATCTAGAGACGATGTGTACGATCTTCATAGAAATCGGCTTTATCTTAAGTTACTGCCTTTCACTTGCTGCAGTAGATTTTTATCTTTGAGTTAAATAAATTCGAACATTGCACCTTGTTTGTCAGGGAATCTCAGCATGAGATTAGGATTGTCCGTTGTGCGATGTTTGAAAATATAGGTCCAAATCTAAATACTCAGTTTCGAACAAAAACTAACTATCTGTTATACTAACGCTCTTATTTATTTATGTGTAATTTTCGTTTCGTTCCTTTTCAACTTTTTTTTTTGGGGGGGGGGGGGTAGACACAGATCAGAGGGTTTATTCCTTTCATGCACATTGAAATCTCTAAAATATATCATCGAAGAAAAAAAAAAAAAAGAAAGATATTAATCACTGGTCTTGTTTGTGGATAATAATCGAAAAAAAAGGTGTATATTGAGTGCCATTTCTTCATAGTCTTTGGTGATTAAACGAACTGACTGTTTTACTCGTGTTTAAAAACTTTATGCATTTTGAACTACCTTGTTTATTATGCAGCCTCTAATGGAAACTCATTTGGTTCAGGTTAGTACTTCAGAAAAAAGAAATGATAGCCTTTGCTCCCCGCATGTCTCTCCCTAGGGTGCCTCTCTGAGTGTCATGAAGCAAGCGGCCAGTAACTACATCCTCAGCTGCATAGAGACAGGAAGCAAACTGGGCATTGTCCAGTTCAGCACCAACGCCTCCACCTTGTCCCAGCTGGTGGAGGTCAACTCGGAGAATGATCGATTCTCTCTTATCGACACGCTGCCCAAACGAGCGGACGGGAAGACCAGTATAGGATCTGGTCTGCAGAAAGGGGTGGAGGTAAATGTCCTCCGGAAATCTGTTTACCGCCTATAAATGTTCTTACCATTGTGAAAGCGACAAACTTTGGCTTTGTCTTTCCCTCGACCGTCCTCTTCACTGTCTCAGCCCCCATATTTCATTAAACTCTAACTTCACTCCTGAGGTCACAGAAATAGGAATTCAAAAGCATCAATGAGAAATCAAAGTGGAATACTGCTACAGCATTCGTAGAGGGTTCTTTTGTTGGGGGGGGGGGGGGGGGGGTTAAGTCCTAGTTCCCCAATCCTTCTGCATGGGCGAATCCTGGTAGAAGATTTATTTCAAATTATGAAAGGAGAGTGTAATGTTTCCAAGAAACAAAACGATACATGTTTAATACATATCACGTAAAATACATGAGCTGGCAAAGTAGTCTAGGAGAAAAACCTTGAACTCAGGAAATATTTACCGGCAAGTGAAATTTTATACTTCTGGGAAACTACAAGTTCTTGGTTCCAGAACTATATTTGATTCCTGCCATGATGTCTACCATCCTAACGCTCACCCCCTTCCACTCCAGGTCCTTATGAAAGACGGAGACGCCCCTGGAGGTTCCATCATTCTGATCACCGACGGCAAAGAGAATGAGGAGCCCTACCTGAAAGACCTTAGACCTGCTCTGATGAAACGAGGTAGACTGATCTTTGTCAGATGTAGAAAATTAAAAAGCTAGTTATAAATACGTTCGTCATGTTATTAGATATCTGTAATAATATACCTGTATATCCATATCCATTTTGTATTATAATAGATAACATTTGTTGGTTGGCTTAACCAAACCTCCAAACTGATGCAGCATTTTTAACTTTGGCCGAATGCACATCACAGTTGCCAGTCTAACAGTTTCAAACTAAAATGCTCATAATTCTAGTACATCTGGTTCTCTGCTGTCACAGGGTTAACGATCACATTCTATTTTTTTTCCCTCACGCCAGGTATTGTGGTGCATGCACTCGCCTATGGCCAGCGAGCCGAGCAGAGTATCGCCGCTTTGTCACAGGAGACAGGAGGCAAAACCTTCTTCTATAGCGGACGTCACAACTCCACTGCGCTCATTGACGGCCTGGCAGCAACAGTGGCTACAGAGAACAACATCATCCCTAGAGCGAATGTGCCTCACTCGGTGAGTTATAAAACACCTTATGCCACCCATGCTCGTAGTGTCGACGGCTTAGTGGTTCAAATCAATGAAACATGGTGCAAACGTGTCATTAGCATTTGTTAAAGTAAGCTGGATCTGATGTGTGCGTGTGTGTGTGTGTGTGTGTGTGTGTGTGTTTTTTTTTTTAACACATTAATATACACAAAGCCCAAACAAAAGCGGACATATTCATCCTCACTTTGAGTTTTTAAGAAAAAGTTGAGGACAATATAAGAAAAAAAAAAACATCGCTTACTTAAACACAGAGAGAGAGAGAGAGAGGGAGAGAGAGAGAGAGAAATATTTTGCACAGACATTCATGAAAAGTGACAATACAAACAATATACATGTGCATTGTTTTTATACAGATTCTGACAGATGCCGGTTTGGTGAAGAAAGATTCTCCTTTCTCTGGAACTTTTTACATTGATTCAACCATCGGCAAGGAAACTTCCTTGACCTTTGGTTATTCTAAGTTCATCGAGGTCAAGGTCCAAGGTCCCAACGAGGTCTACGCCGCCGCCCAATATAACGAGAGCTTCCGCTACGATACCCCGTCTAAAGTGCTCAAGATCATCATACCCGAGGATGCCGACGTAAGTTGATGTCACTCATCAAGCTCTCGGCTTGCAATTGTCACAAAACAACCATCACAGAGAAAGGGAACACGCGTCTAGCCTTCCAGGGATAGAATGTTTGATCATATAAAAAAAAAATAAAATGTAAGTTAGCATACATGGGGTGGGATGGGGGGGGGGGGGGGGGGGGGGGGGGGGGGGGGGGGGGGGG
>JBCEWB010493409.1:0-19280 GCA_039654565.1 Peronia peronii | reverse complement strand
TGTTATTTGCTTTTTTTAATTGTTTGATTAGTTACCGGTTGGACAGTCGTATATATTTTTCGTAAAATGATGATGATAATGTAGTACGATTCCAGGCTTCTGCTGGAACACAGGCAAGACTGTCGTGTCCAGTAGTATACGTAAGGTTTCATAATCAATACAAAACTGCGACAAATCAAACTTTTATGCCCACTGGTATTATGCAAAATTTCATAATGAGTACAAAATTGCAACCGACTACCACTGGAACGTAGGCAAATTTTAATGTACCCAATTTTTTATCAGTACCGGTAGTCCACTAGGCAGTTCAGTATGCACTTAGTAAAGAAAGACTCACTTACAGCGCAAAGACACGGAACAATATTTATTTTAAACAATGACTAAAGAAGGGGCTGTGAATGCCGAACCCACTTCCTGTCCCAATCCTATGATTCCAATGACATTGTAACTATAGACTTAATGGACCTCAACCCACTGAGTACAGTCCACGTCTTACTCATACAAGTATATTTCATCAAACATACGCTGATCAAAATAAAACACCACACAAAGCTTTTGTTTCTCATGTTTTATTTAATTAGAAACTTTAGTTGAAATTAAAAATTATGTACACTATCACAGTCAGAAAGAGATCTTGTCATGTCAGTCAATAAACGGAGATACAATGAATGATGATGAAATACCACATCACTTCCAATAAAGAATTACAAACCCACTTGCATTTCTGATGAGTTGCAAAGTGATTTGACTTTTCAACACTTCCTATTGCAAAATTTCATTTCAGAGATTAAAATGAATGAAGACGAATTTTAAAAAAAAGCTGAACATACACCAATAAAAACCTGAGTCAAAATTTGTTTCACAGGTTTTTAATACCCAGGTCTCTATATTCTTATCTACCCAATATTTGTTCAGCATACATCTGCAAAGGAAACTTAATTTCATTTTTGTGCATTTATACGTGACGTTCTATATACGTCCTTCAACCTCCTGGTGGAGGGTATCTCGATGGTTCTTTGTTACAAAAAAAAAAAATCTGCCTTCACTTTTGAAAACAAAAAAAAAAAAATCCTGTCTTCACTTTTGAAAAGAAATTAAAAAATCATCCAGTAATAGGATCTAATGTCAACTGAAGTATTTCAAGTTACATTTATTGATTGAAACTTTAAACTGTATGTGACTACACTGAATTATAGCAATCTTTCACAGTCCAAATTCTCTTGAAACATTTATCTTCAACATCCCACAAGTTTCAATTCATTCATTTACAAAATGCCTCACTGCAGATGTATTCAGCTGTCTTAACTATTTACATCAAAGACTCACACTAGGGAAGAGTTTATTGGAACTAATAAGGTAATGAAACGATGAGGTAAATCATAAAAACACAAACACTGACATTAATAACTAGGATAACAGGAAATGTGACTTTTGTTTGTCCTGGAAATGTCTATATGCAGAGAGATAGAGTCTATGCCATCTCCTGAGGATCCTATGATATAATGGACCATGGCACAAGCAACGCATGATGAAAATTTTTGGCGTTCTTCATTAACAAATACTTCATATGCATACAATGTCTATACCTTCAAAAGAACATTGCGTTCTTAAGCCTGGTTGTCAGACAAGGATGTGCATTTTAAAAACAATAACATAAAACATTTAATTTCATGTGTCTCATCATATATAACACATCATGCAAGTAATCTGTGCTTTCAGTATAGGACTTATTTCAAATTCAGAGCTATGGGACCTCAGGTAAGATTTGTATTATATTGATCTGATTTCAGATCTGCAAATATCCTGGTTTTGACATGATCTGGGACTTTATCCCTTCTGTCAAGACAAGCCAGACGTCCAATGAATGCAAATCAACAATAGAGATTATAAATAAATAAATACATAAATAAATAAATAACCGGTGACCTTACACAAGAGTCATAGCTCTGACTCAAATATGCATTAGAATACTAATGAAGTAAATAAAGGCCTCTAAGCAGATAAAGTAACAAATAAATGATTGTAGATGAACTAATGCTGTTTTTACCGATTTTCACTCACCATGCCCTGTTCCAATGAACATTTGCAAGTTCCAGAAAACACCAAAATTAGAACAGAATAACAAAAAAAGCCTGAGTCATTCTGATGTGCTTTTAGACACTGCCTGTGTTCACTTTAAGCAAAAATGCCACATAAGACTACATGTATCTTTCTTTCAGTGTGCTACTTAGAAATAAATTTGTGTCATAGTGATCTATATTATAATCAAAGAGAGCATAAAGGAGAAAAGAAGAAATACATGTATAAGAAAATGACGGCACCACATTCTAAAAATCTTGAGAACATTGTTGACAACAACAAGA
The DNA here is from genome assembly GCA_039654565.1 of Peronia peronii. Lineage (NCBI taxonomy): Eukaryota > Metazoa > Mollusca > Gastropoda > Systellommatophora > Onchidiidae > Peronia > Peronia peronii. The sequence goes on along the minus strand of JBCEWB010493409.1, from coordinate 16,917 downwards.
CTAAGGTACAAACTTCTACAACTGAACATGAAAGTATAAAAACAACATAAAATAACATCACAGTTAATGCACTAATAGTCATACATTATAATAATATTAGAATAGTGTATGTGCTCTAATAAAATCTATGAAACTACTTCTACCCCAACCAGTGAGATTTAGTCTCTTGTTTTCTTTGGCTACAATAAAGTATTGTACAATAAATATGTCAAAATTTGTTTACAAATTCCATTTATTTTCAAATAAGTAGGAAGAAATGATAGAAATAATACATTTTCAGTTTGAAAAAAAAAAAAAAAAATATATGTCCATAATCAATTATGGAGATATCCATGAAATAAATGATGAAGTCGGAACAGTCAGAATTTGGCTACTTCTAAGGACTTCTAAAATTTCTCTTTATGGATAGAAAAAAAAAAAAAATATACGATAAAATGGTCACACAAACTTGCATGCCCCCTTACTCATTACACATATTTGAATTACAACAAATTTTGATTTTCCATAACTCTGGATAGATCTATATCAAGGGGATAAAAAAAAAAAACAGCTCATTATGCTTTTGCATTTGAATAAGATCTATCTTCTGAATTAGATAAGTTTCAACATAGTGATACATGACTTGGCCTTCACAACTAAATGTCTTGCAACCAGGGAAAATGGAAGTCGCGCCAGGCAATAAAGAGCCATGGCTGTTTTCGGTCGTTTTTAACTACTTTCAGACTAAAATTTTTGTTGTTTCCACAAAAGGACAGTTTAACCTTGTTTAATCCTGAAAAAAGAAAACTTTTGGTATCATAGTTGGAAAATAGTAAAAAACGGTAAAAAACAACTGTAACTCGAACTCACCTGGCGCAACGTCCGACTCATTTGCCCTGGGCGCGAGATGAATTGTCATTTCTTGAACATTACTATTAGCCACTTCACTGTTAGGCATCAGTGGCACAGTCAGTTTCCCTCTCTCCATCCACTGCTAGCCCTCACTCACACTCAATCCTGCCCTCTGTGCATGACATTACCGGCATCCATCCTCTGCTTTCCCATAGGCAGTCAGAAGCATTATTCACTGTTACTAATTGTTGCATGAACGAGCAGACTATATGCCCCAAAGGGGTTCTCACTGTTACCTCATGTGCCAATCATCAGCTTGTGTTGCCTATCAAAGGATTCTACATATTATATACATGTAGATGTGAAACACTCGTCAATGGTCAGAAACGTTTCTCCCAGTGAAGTGATTAAACAATATCCCTATAGAGTTCCTTTGCCAAGGACAGGGACAGTTTGTGTGTGTGTGTGTGGGGGGGGGGGGGGGGCAGGGACAAAGGAATGTATTAAGGTCTTTGACTTTGAAGTCATGACAAAGGAATGTATTAAGGTCTTTGACTTTGAAGCAGTCAGAAGATGAGCAGTACAAGAAAAGTGCTGGCAAAGGAAGACAACAGCTGCCTAACGAAGAATACCCATGCTCAGTCTGAATCTGGATGTGTGACTCAGGGACTCGCCTACCCAGTCATCGGAGACAGTACCATCAGCAACTTTCTTTGCACTGATCCTCAGACACGAAGAACCAGCCATCATCACCATCATCAGAAATACTTGTGCCCAAAAGTTTTGGTTGACGTTGACCCTCTAAAGGTTAAATGGTGTCTGGTGAATATTCCAATGGTTTAGCGAGATTGTGACAGAAGGTTGTGATCCTTTGTCCGTTGTTTACATCAGCACCTTCAACAATTTAAAGAGATTATACAATTTGTTTTCTTTATATCTTGCATCATATAAATTCATAATCTGACAAAAGATAAAAATAAGGTAAATGAAAAAGCCTCCCCTAAGAAAGAAAAATAGCAATGTAAATTTAAAGTGTTGAGTGTGATGATGTAAACAACGGACAAAGGCTCATGACTTTCTGTCACACTCCCAACTACCAGCTGTAGTCCAGCCATGTTTTAGGCTGTTCACTCATTCTGAATGTGTCTGTAACATTGCACGTCAGTGTGCTACAGATGAACTGCGTGCGTCACCAGATACTATAAATTGTGATAACAAATTTCAGCAAAGCTTTTTCTTAATTATGAAATTTTTCCACATTCAACATGTCACATGTCACAATTTTGATTGTCTATTTGACAACTTTAGTCAAATATGTGAAAATTGACAGAGCAAATCACAGATAAAAATGTACAACTTGGACGGAGTGATTCAAAGTGACAAGAGTTCATGGTATAGTTACATGACAAGAGGAGTTAGAATTTTTGAAAATGACTGTTGTTTGAACGCTTTCCCCTCAAACCATAGAGGTGAGACCTTTTTTTTCAATTTTTCATCTTTTTGGTTGTTGAACAGTGTTTACATGTATTAGATAACAGTGCATATTCTTTAATTCATATACCTGGCACAAACCCAAAAAAAAGTAGTCACATAGATCTTTATATATATTGTGCAAAAAAAAAATAAAACCACAAAACCTTCTAAGTTGATGATGATGACGGAGCAAGCATGTAACAAACATTTTGTCAAAGCCCATCATCAATAAGGATACAAATTAAAAAAAGAAAAAAAAAAGAACCACCTCTAATAGTGTATGGGTGTAAAGAGAGTCTGTATAAGGCATTTCTTTCCAATGATGAATGCTATTCATGTGGCTGAAAACAAGTAAGAATGTCATCAAAAAGTAAAGCTATACATTCCCCTTTTCAAGAGCAAGCGATCACATCAGTCTTTTTTTTTTAAAGTCGTTTGTTCCACAAACACCTAAGTCACATTTTTGTTAAGTTTTCAGCTGTGACGCACGAGCCACAACCACCACAACACGAGTATCTCCAATCAGACAGTCGTTATTTTGTTGCATTAATTTAATGTTTCAAAATATTCTGCCAACATAGAGATTATCCATATTGTAAATGTCCTCTGAGAGAAACAGTTTTTCTCCATTTTGTCAATACAGATAAAGCTAACTGGGATTATCGTGGAATGACTGTGGCATTTGATCTTTACCGTTCTCTCTGTCTGTGACATTTAGTCATACTTGGATAATTGGCCTCAGTCACTCAGAATACGTCTGAATAGCCACCTCACTCGAAACTGTTTAAAAACATCTCTGTGATTTCATTGCTCAGGGTCAGAGGACTGATATACATGTCAGAAAAAAAAAAACAAACAAACACATAAAGATTACAAAGGCCCAATGAAAACCATGAGGCAGAATTTGACATATGGAAAATGCCAGTTGCACAATAGAAATAACAACATGTCAACAAGAAATTTGTACACAGCTTGAGCAATGCCACAAGGTGGAAGAAATTGTTCTGACAGTGTGGCCTTTTGGTCAAAGAGTTTCACAAACCAGTAAGAGAATGAAAAAAAAAAAACAAAGCATTTACAAACAATTTAACAGAGATACCATATCAGTAGTTAACAGTAAACACCAAATTTTTTCAGATTTCAAATTTCTCTGATCAGCGCAGCATAAAATCTTGAAATTTATGGTGAGAGTATTTGTAAAGACGTTCCTCCAAATCTACTCTCCACACTTTACTTAGATTATAATTTTTTCATCCAGGGAAGGAAGTGGGAGGCATTGACTTGAAATAATTTCGTAATATCAGAGACTCTGGAATGAGTGTGAATAACAGAGAGCTGAATGCTACAGCTTTACTGGAAGTATTTATTGATCAGGGGAAGAAGAGCAGAGGACAAAGGACAAGAGTTCAATGAAATATGGATTTTCCATTATTGAGCAAATTCCGTCTCTCTGTTGCCAATGAATAATGACATAGCAAAGGAAACTTCTTCCAAGCATGGTTGCTAAGGTAGATATAGAAGTGTCAGTCAGTCTTTCTTGACTTATGCAAGCAATATCTTGATCAAGTGACTTATTCTCCCATTCATCAAATCTTTCAATGATCAGCGACGCAACAGGTTGCTCTCCACAAATAGAAGATGCCATATATATGTAAATTTTTTCCAAGCATATATCCATTTCCAGATGAGAGAGAATTCAAAAAGATTCTAAAATGAAGTGAAAAAAATTAATTAGAAGCCTACAATATCGTCATCATCATCTTCATCATCCAAATGTGAAGGACTCCGCACATCGTATCTTGCTTTGAAAGTCTGGCTGGTGGATCCTCGCTGAAAGATAAATAAACAAAAAGAAGATGAAACAAAGTGAAAATGAACTACCAGCCAAGTAAACACAGAAACATTTAAGAGCTCACCTTCAGCTGACACACTTCAATATATTTGAACTAAACTGAAAAGAACCAAAAATAAACAGCAGCAACATTTTCTTATGTTACGCCTAATGGAATGAGTGATTAAAAAAAGAAAAAAAAAAAATTACAGCTACATGGTCTTCAAATGTTAGAGATTATATATCAATATCTCATGCATATCAGAATCCATGATGTAGTATTAAAGTAAACTAACATATATAATTCATCAAAACAACGTATTTATCAGAGAATAAAAAAAAAAAGTCACATTTACGCTATAATATCCAAACACGAATGGTGTTAATCTCCTGTTGTAATGAAACCCAGCCTTTTAAGGCATACATACTTTGGACATTAAAGATGCTGATGATGGTCTCTGTGCTGAAGAAGGTCTCTGACCTGTCGAAGGTCGACCTGTTAAGGATGTGCGACTGCCAGACATTTGACGCTGAGCTGATGAAGGCCTGATAGGAGGGGAGCTCACTCTCCTTCTTCCATACGAGCCACTCAGAACGCTATCCTCATCATCGTCTGTGTACCTAGCACAACAAAGTTCATGATTATCATCAGTTATTCAAATGATCCTTGCCTGTGTAATGGATACCCTGATGTGCTGCTTCCAGTTCATGCTACTTTTATCATCTGTTTTGCACCTTTCATAGAAAATGTCAGTAATAACTAATCTAAAGATATACTAATTTCTTAAGTTCTTGATTTCTTTCACTTTTCACATTTGGATATTTGGCTGATGAATGCAGCTATTCATTAAAGAATGAATAACTAGATCTATTTCATGTTCCCTCTGAACTAGCCTGAGATGTGTTTGACCTATACTATAATCCACTCAGATATAGAACATATCTGAATACGGATTCCATAGCAATGATAATTTACTAGCCACAAGTGTAACGGCAACAGCTGGTTTAAGCTGCAACATAGCAGCATAAAATTTGGAACAGAGTAAATGATATTCTGACATCCAGCTGCATTGAAATCTGTCAATCCAAACATTTTACAAATGCACACAGATAGCTCATAAATATGAACAAAAATATATTATGCTCATCAATTTGAAAGGATGTAGTGATTAGTGTTAAACTAGACAGTCAGGTACAAAACAAAGGCTATATGATGAATTTGGTGTCTGTAATGAACCTAAACTCACATGGACTCACATGTACGTGCATGTCTACAGCCATTCCAAGATGTACACAACACATCAACAGTCACATAATGTCAGTTAATTATATGGTCTGACCTACATTCTCCAACATTCTGGCTGAATAAATCAACAAATGAGTTTTTGTATCTTCTATTCCCTATTTTTATGTAAGAGCAATCTATTTGTATATGTCCATCCAATTTACTCAGCATTTAAAGGATGTCCCAAATCTATGGTTCTACTTTTAGCGTTTTGAAGGCATATGAGATGCGACACAATGAAATCAGGCTCTCGTCAAATTTTGAGCATATGGAGTTATTGATACCAGTGTTAAGATTATTCATTTCCCTTTCTGTGTGTGAAAAAAATTGTTATCTTGGGCAGAAGTCAAGCTATTGGCAATTAAAGACAATGGGGGTGACCTGTTGCTGCAGCGGAATCTAGTGAGAAAATGGCTGATCACTATTGTAAATCCTCGTTAATCTTTGATAGACCATGCCACTAAATTACAATTTTTGGGCCTTTGCTCAATCTATTTCAGCAAATTTAAGTCTGAAATGCATTGTTAGATTGATATAGAAGGGTTAAGTGAAGAAAAAAAAATGCCTTAAAAATTCGTTCACTGTTGGAAAACACGTGATTTCTCCGGTCACCTCAGTTTGACGAGCACCTGATTTCATTGTGCCATGTCTCATATATAATTACATATAGCCTTAAAATTTGAACCATTTAAGTTAATAAATAAGATTTCCCCCTTCATTTCGTTTTCTTGGCCCATAATTCTGTCTCATGCAACTGATGGCATGTCCTGATGTGTTACACACCAGTCTTTCCTATCTGTTGCTTTTGTGGGCCAGGATCTACATCTTCTCAGATGTTGTTCATCTACTGTTCCTTGTAAAACAGTTTTAGCAAAGCCACTGGATTTTGTTCTATTCCACTGATGACTATTTAGGCTTATCTGCATTTTGTGATGTTCTGGTTTTTCCCCTAAGGGCTGAAAGTTGGACGCAAATGTCACACAGCCAGTCAAAATGAGATGTCTGTTGATTTTTCACCATATGGGGTTTTTGGTACCATGTGAAAGCTTATTTCATACCCTTTCAGGTGGTGAAAAAAGTTCTGAGCTAGCTTTATTCTAGCCAGAGATATTGTAGTTTAAAGAGACAAGGAGGGACCCCCAGCAATGACCGAAATTCCGAGAAAATCGAGTTTAAATGAACGATCGAATGCATAAATCTACATGCCTACCTCACAAAAACCCGATTTTAACGAAGAAATATTTATGAGTTGAGGGGAAGACAGATATTGTCTTGTTCAGATATGAATGTACTTTCGATTTCTGTAATTAAAAAAAATTCGATATCTGACTGCCCTCATCACATTCAAAGCCCGATTTCTCAGTTCTAGCCCAGCAACTTACGTCTTATTTCGACTGGCAGCGAGACAAATATACTCAATACTTACTGGTTCCTCCAATTGCGTAACTGACTTTGTCGATTCTGGTGTCCCCTCAAGCTGGACTGTATCAGAAGTACACCATCGTCGGTGTCCACACTGGACTCATAACCATCATTTCTCCAATCCTGCATTTGGTGCCGCCGTGTTTGATAACCTCTCATGGCTCCTTGGATGGTGAAGGCAGCCTAAGAAGAAAACTTCAAAATAAAGTCAAACTATCTCTCCAGTCTTTCAAAAACATTTTATACATTGCCATTCTTTAATCTAATTAACTAAAATGTTATATAATGTTACAGTATAATTTACACAGAATGCATGCAGGTTTTAATGCCTATAGAATTAACAACAACAAACCATAGAAGAATGTTTTTAAAAAAAAAATACCAAAAAAAACAACAACAACAACAACAAAAAAACAGCAACAAAAAAACCCAAAAAAACTGGCACTTACATCCTCTAAGTCCTCATCATAATGCCGCTGCTTGTAGTCCAGCCACTCATGTTGGATTCTCTTCGCTGCCCTGTTCTCTCGGAAAGCTTCCACCTGAAAACACAACAACGTACAGTGTTCATATTTGAAATGGACATCTGCACTTTTGCTGCACAGCTAAATAAAAAACAATGTGGCAAAGAAAGATAAAGAAAAAGTGTTAATTGATGATAAACTAAAGATATATCAGCAATTTAGCGAAAGATATGATATATTAATAAGAACTACAATCTAACCTAAGGACTATAATCACCCTGTGGTGGGTACTGCCGAACTTGTCAGTCTGGACTGTTGCCGCTAGTACTTAGTCTCAGGGTGTTTCTCTTGACCATAGATTCACCTAGGCCTCGGAGTGACACAGTGCAGGTCAACATCGGACCACCTTACTGATGAATGTCTTCCTCCAATCCCTCCTTAAATCCAACCTTTCTTCACATGTAATAATATTTGAAATGAGCCAATGGCAGGAGAAGGGGTTGTACTCACAAAGACATGTCACTTTTAAATGGATGTCACCTTTATCGCCCCTCGTCATACATCTATTTCCATTTCAGATTTTTCATAATCTGATGTAACTCCAAGGACCAAACCACTTCACGTTATAGAATCTCAGTGTAAACTGCAAGCTGTCATCCCTCTGGCCATGTGGACTTAGATCATTCTTATTAGATCAGATGTGCCAGCCTCGACGGAGCACCAGTGACTACAAAGAAGCATACAAGTGGTCTAATGATGGCATAGAGTGAGAGCACAAGAGAGCTATCTGTTATGTAAACTAATAGATATATAGGCTGCATTAGTTTTCATTCATAATAATTATAGCTCACCTCTACTTTGGATAGTTTGATCGCTGGTCAGTGTGAAACTTGTTGAGTGGATCAAGTGATCGGGGGTGTCTGCATTATCATTCCATAATATGGTATAACAAAACAAAGAAACTATTTGATACGTTCTTCTCTGGCTTCATTGTTTCTTTTAATTGCAGACTTCAGACTACTTGGGAGAATTTGAAAGAGCTATGTGGTCTTTCATGTTTATTTTTCTGTTCTGTGTAAAAGGATTCATCTTTGAGTATGGAATTTCTCACTGCTCTATTGGACAAATGTTTTGCGCCCGTGACAAATGAGTCGGAAGTTGCGCTGGGTGATTACGACCTACGGTTGTTTTTGGCCGTTTTTAATTATTTTCTGACTAAGATACCACATTTTTTTTTATTTTCACAAAATGAAAATTCAATCCTTTTTAACTTGAAAAAAGAAATATTTTGGTATCTTAGTCAGAAAATAGTTAAAAACGGTCAAAAACGGCCATAGACCTTAATTGCCCTGCACGACTTCCGACTCATTTGTCCTTGGCGCAAAACAAATTTTCTTTTACCTCTTGAAGGAGTGTCTACTCAGCTGCGCATGCCTATTATGATGAAATTTGATAAAACTGGCGCCGACAAACCCCAGGTTTAGGTGACATGGTGAGAAATATCACATATAGGTTACGGTTTTGATGAGCTTTTCAACCTCCTGATGTGGTGGTTATCTCAGCTGTATTTCTCATCACATATAGGGAGGAGCCCCTCCGAATAAATACGAGTGTCGCATGGAGAACTTTGCTTTACCTGTTGTATAAATACTACTGGCGCATGTTACGGGTTAATGATAGAAAAATGTAGACCTCTATTTTACCAGAATTTAGAGGACAGCTCTAGATCTACTGTCACATTTATTTCTATGAAGAGTCTGATGGCTTTAAGCAGATTTTGAGTGCACTATGGCGAACATAATTATTTGATCAGATGATCTGGTTAAATGAGTGCAAATATGGAGTAAAGAAGCAGTTGACTGATACAGGGAGAAGGTCTCCAGCATAAGTTAAAATAGTGAAACAAAGAGAAGTGACACAAGAAAAATGTTGAAGCTGTAAGATAACACAAAAGTGTTAAATAAACCAGAGCACTCTTTTGACAAATAAGTTTGTCAACATCAGAAAGCTAAGCATAGAAAATATGCAAAGGGAGCAAGGGTTAAGCTGTAACAGAGAAGTTGTATAAGTTTAAATTCTTGGCCAAACCTCAAGATTAATATAACATAAAAACCTGTCGTAATTTCATTTAATAAACTTTCTAATAATCATTAAATGCTTGCTCTTGATGTGCCTCTTCTTTCGGTTCACAATCTGTTTCAATCCATACATAGATTTATAGACTATGTATGCTAAAAAGCCAGTCATTAAATACATCTTGCAATTCACAAAATATATCGCTGAGTTATTTCTTTTAATTTTCCAGTCTAACCTGTGACTTGTCCACCACTGCCGTAAATTATCTTGAATGAATTTGGAAGTTTTCAGACACATCAGTGATAACAGAATAGATTGAGATAGATTAATGAAATAGATTTTTTTTTTTTCCAAAATACATGACATGAGAGAGCTTGCCCATGTCGAAACAGTTCCACGGGAATCTTTCTGGCCATTCTGAATTTTTCAGTTATGAGGAAACACTACGAGTTTGCCATATTCACTTCCCCGCAAAATGCATGTATCGCTACCTCACTTCCATAGTTCTTTTTTTCACTTGAAAATGATCCAAATAATTTCTGTTAACTTGACATCTCCCATAGACTAGAAACAGAAATTCCTTATATAACTGAGAAATTAATCCCCCATATCAATAAAAAAATTTTTGGAAGAAATCTTCATTTCGTTAATGCAAAGATCTATAAAATCTATGAACATTTTCAGACACAAGAGAACAAGGACAACTGAATAGTCAGCCAAAATTTTCTGTATCAGTGCAAGTGGTGTATCAAATTAGGAATCAGATAATGTAATTATGAATAATAATAAAAATAATAGAGAGCATTTATACAGTGCTTATCCTTGTACAGTCTACAAGCTCTAGGTGCTTAACATACAATGATAAAGCATTAAGCTGCATATATCTATAGAAAAATGCAAATGTGCACAGAAAGGCAGCATTACTTTGCCTTGGGACTTCTGTGTTTTCCAGGCAGACTGAATTCTCAAGGCCGCATTCACTCTCTGAAATAGGGTTTATCAGGATTTAATATTTTGAGCTCTTGTATTGCCATACACAGTAAAGACATGAATTTGCTTTGTCTGGAGGTAGATCTCTTTGACAAGACTTATATATACCACTTGGTGTGAAATCACCTGTTCAGTTCATTTCAGGACAGAAGCATGCGGTGAAAAAGGGGAGCATCTCACAATGAAATTTCTGTTTTGGGCTGCAATTTTTGCTTCTTCTTTATTTCGTTGTTAAGAGGATGAGTCTATTTGAAGTGTTACAAATCATATACGCATGTAAGGAAAAATTCATGACAGCTCTAAAAGAAGGCGCTAACATTTTCCTCTAGTGATGATATGAACAAATCGTATGGAAGATGTCACTGAGATGGATTAAGCATGTAGCCAGTTGAAGTCTTCCATTTGAAAACTAACTATATAGTATGTAGGCCTCTGATTTTAAAACTGATTCTCCAGAGCTGTCACACACATCAATGGTCTCGGGCACAAACCATCTAAGTCCAAAAACACAAATTGCAGAGTTAGAAGTTTGTGCCTGAGACCATCGATATACAGAAAATGTATTACATATATTACAGACTGTGTATTTTCCCATCTCAAACTTTTCAATCATCTGAATATTTTGAAACGAAAGGTGCAACCAGCATAAACCAACACACCGTCTCTCAACATCAGTGACAACATGTAAAAATCTAGCATGGCTTAAAAGATGTAAATGACGAGTCTTGAAAGAAAATGACTGAAATCGTTTTTTTTTTCTGAATATATAAGGTATTTGTATATTATAATTTGAGAATTTCCAATCGGTGAGACATTAACAGTTTAATTTAAAGCGGGAGCATTCAATTCAAACATCTAAAAAGTAAAACTGGAGTGACTAGAACAGCAAATGACCTAAGAAAAAAAGCTTTTCCTTTTTATGGATGAATTATCTAAAAAGGTAGTCACTTTTTCATTCTAGTGTCTTTAATTTCTAACTACTCGCTTTTGGTTACGGATTTTAAAGATCATTTGAAATTCTCTGATCAGGCTACAGCTTTAATTATTCTGGGTCAACAAATATTTGGGGATATGTCACTGATTGTGTGGTCTTTTAGAAAGCCATGTGTCAAACTATGTATGTGCTTGCCTGTACACTTTCCAGTATTGTTTCATTATTCCATCAATTGTATATGAAATGGAAGAGGCTAAGCAGACCCCCATAGGGTCCACCTAGACACGGAGGCTAGGTAAACCCCCATTTGGTCTTTATAGACAACTTGATTATGAGTACTGGCTAGATATGCCAACCAGCACACAGCTGTGCATTTTATTTATTTATTTATTTATTTATTTATTTTTTTCTATCCGAAATCGGCCATAAATACGAGACAATACTAATAAATGCGCAAAATATATGAAACCAGCAAAGAATTGACAAAATGAATATTAGATCTAGATTTTTCGTGTGTGTGGAATGTCCCCTTCTGGTTCTGATCGAATGGAGCCTTTTATCGATGGCTGACTTTAATTAGTACAATCCGAGCATTGTTCGACACGATATTTACATGTAATTATTGTAATTTCGTAAAATCGTTCATATTGTTAAATGTGTATCAAAAAATTTTCAGGGTTTATCGTCAGGTTCTGATGTTTACACAATCATGTTGTTGAGGAACGGACATCGCCCACCCTGTAGATCTAGATCTAGATCTACAGTCTAGATCCAATCGAATTTCGCAAAGCGCTTCGTGCTTCATCAGTGGTGACGTTAACATTTGGAAACAAAATACAATGTCCATGCACACATCAACGCTTACGTGTTTGCTTATATTATTGGAGAGAAAGACAAATTATGGGGCTGATCCAGATCAAGATGTAAATTGTAAGACTTATTAAAACTGCTTCTACTTGCTGAACTGGTTGCAAATGCGACAGAGCCGTCGGATGCATCCAAAATAATAGATCTGGCATAAATGTGATGATTTGTCAGTAACATAATACTAGATCTAGATCTAACTGAAATCATTTTGCAGGGTCTCTTTTTATGACTAAGATTCGGGCTTCCAAAGTACAAATGTCAAAAGTTGGGGGGGGGGGGGGGGGTCCAACTGGGGGTCTGCCTAGACACCACAGCTAGGCAGACCCCTGAGGGGGTCTACATTGACACTTCCATATGAAATATATTGAATTTAATATCGAAGATGAATAATATTTATTTAATTTCATCTTCAAAAAATAAGAATGAAAATTTTGTGGTTTCAGTGATGAAAATGCAATGGTGCTGTGATAATCAGAGGCTTGGGATGAAGATAAACATTGAAATTTGTGGCTTCACATCACAAAAAACAAGTCAATTAAATCTACTGCCTCACTGAATCAAAGACAAAGAAATTGAACTGTTCATAAATTAAATCAAAAACAAACTAAATTTATGAACTCATCAAATCAAGTATAAACAGATCTAAACTTACTATCTCAGTAAAGCAACCATTTCGCCTCATTAAAGTCAAACAAAAAAAAATCTGCTGGACAACCATATCAGAAATGACTACACTTTTTTCATAAAAGAGAAGGATAAAAGAAATCTTTTTTTTTTTTTTTTTTAAATTGTAACAAATTCCACTTACTTCATCAAATACAAAGAAAAACTACCATCTGATAAAATCAAAGACAAATATATTAACTAATTCACTGAATCCATCGTACAAGATACTCTCATGCATGGGAAATCATATATGGTACATCATGGCTTGCCCACAACCAACAAAACCCCTACTTATGTTTGATCTGATGTTCTGATCACTGAGATATTCACACTAATGCACAGAATCTCTTAAGAGATGATGCAGGCTGATGACTGGCAGGTGAGGTAGCCAGAGAAGTTGAAATCAGGCATATGTAAACTGAATAACAAGCAATGCCTCTGATTATTAGTGGGAAAGTCCAGGACTGATGTCAATGGGAGATCATTGTGCCCAACCCTATTAAATCCCTTTGCCAGACAAAAGAGCTATTGTGCAAGCTTTGTAAAAAGGAAAAAAATTTACTTCAGTTCATATCATTCGAAAGATTGATCAGCAAAACATTTGATAAAATTATAGCGATAAGAAGAATGAGATAAGACACAATGAAATCCGGCTCTCGTCAAATTGTGAGCATATGGAATTATTGGTATTACTGTGAAGATTATTCATTTCCCTTTCTGTGTGTGAACAAATTTTTGCTCTCTCTTAAGTAGGAATCAAGATATGAGCAATTAAAGACGATGGGGGTGACCTGTTGCTGCAGATGAATTTAGCAACAAAATGGCGGATCACTTTTGTTAATCCTTATTTATCCCTTATTAGGCCATGCTGCTAAATTACAATTTTTGGGCTTTTACTCAATCTATTTCAGCAAATTTAGCTCTGAAATGCATTCTTAGATCAATATAGAAGGGTTCTGTGAATAAAAAAAAATTGCGTTAAAAATTCATTCACTGTTGAAAAACACATGATTTCTCCGATTGCCAAAGTTTGACAAGTGCCTGATTTCATCGTGCCGCATCTTGAATACATTCGTTTTACACCATATTTCTTTTTGTGTGTGAATTTTTCACAGTTTATGTTTCAAGCAAAGAGTGCAAAAGTGATTTCGTTCCTCTTTACACTACTTGTTCAATATCTCTTTTGCTTGGCAAAGGGAAGTAATAGGACTGGGTACACCGATCTCCCACTGGCTGGCACACAGGAATGCACACTGGGGGTAGCAGTGAACTGAGTGATGAGCGAGACTGACTACATCAGTACTTTTCAGCATACGACTACAAAACTGGCACAGCAGTGAAGGGATCAAACAACTTTTCTTACCTCATCATCCATCTTTTTCTGCTTTCTCTGTCTCCATTGTCTCTGAATGCTTGTGGCCGCATGTCTTTGTGTGAACCTCTCAATGTTGCCTTCCCGAGATCCTGCCGTACCGGGTCGGGTTGACATTTTCCTGCCACTCGTTGGTCGACTACTCGGACCTTCATCAACTGCTCGACTACCGAAGCAAAAATTGGCAGGTTTTAATAAGAAGTTTTCACTATATTGTTACCCTGTCTCTTGTCTTGACAAAAGCAATGAATAACATATCCTTTATACTGACTTCATTTGTTATCTTTAGATTTAGTTTTTACACTTTTACAATGAAGAAAACATTGTATGAATGCGCTTAAGATGAAAGAGCAAAACAAAAATTATACTTTACCAAAAAATATGTAGATGTTTTACGGGACATTGTTACACAGAAAAACTAGAGAAATAGAGAATTCTCAAAGATTCAGCAGGAAAATAAAACATGCGATTTTAAATGTTTGAAAAGTGAGTATGTATGTGAGTGTATGGAAGAGTATATGTATGTAAGTATGTGGAAGAGTACATGGAGTACATGGTGCGTATGGGAGAGAATGTGTGTGTGAGTTTTGGGAGAGTGTGTGTGAGAGAGTATATATGTGGAAGAGTGTATGTATGTGCATGTGTGGGAGAATATATGTATGTGCATATGTGGGAGAATATATGAGATGCCACACGATGAAATCAGGCTCTCGTCAAATTTTTAGCATATGGAGTTATTGGTATCACTATGAAGATTATTCATTTCACTTTCAGTGTGTGAAAAAATGTTTGTTCTCCCTAAGTGGAAATTGAGATATTGGCAATTAAAGATGATGGGGGTGACCTGTTGCTGCTGCAGCTGAATTTATCAAGAAAATGACTGATCCTTTTTGTAAATCCTTATTAATCCTTGTTAGGCCATGCCACTAAATTACAATTTTTGGACTTCTACTTGATCTATTTCAGCACATTGAACTCTGAAATTAATTTTTGGATTGATATAGAAGGGTTTGGTGAAGAAAAAAAAATGCGTTAAAAATTAATTCACTGTTCAAAAACCCGTGATTTCTTCGGTCAGCTCAGTTTGACGAGAGCCTGATTTCATCATGTCGCATCTCATATGTATGTGGGCACATGGGAAAGTATTTGTGTATGTGTGAGAGAGTATATGTGCATCAGTGTTAAAGTATATGTATGTGCATGTGTGGGAGAGTATATGTATGTTTGTATGTATGCATGTGCATGTGAATGTGTGTGTGTGTGATACTTGTGTATAGATATGTAGGTATGGAGGCATATATGTATGCATATGGAAATTGTTAATGTATCTTTGTGCTGTGTATTCTTCATATATTTTTTGTTTCAACTGTTTTCTGCACTAGTCAAAATGTATTTCCTTATGGACAAATAAACTATTCATATTCGTATATATGTGTGTAAGTACGTAGGAGAGCATGTGTGTACGTCTATGGGAAAGTATATAAGTATGGGGTGTGGGAAAGAGGGAAGCTGTGTGTGAATATGTATGTGAGTGAGAGAAAGAGACAAGAAAGAAGTATAGAGAGGGAGAGACAGAAAAAGAGAGAGAGTACGCATTACATCTCATGAAGTTTAAAGTTATGATAACTCATCTTTGCTCTCACCTCTGACGTCTCCTTGGTGTGGGCGGCAAAGATGATGAGCTGAAGAAATGGATAAATAAAATATATAAGTGACATGATCATCTCATCAGTTTCTCTGTTATTACAAAAGACAAATGTTCAAAAACAAAGTAAATGTTCAAAAATACCGGCAATAGATATCTGAGGATAAGTTTGATTACTAATAAAAAGTGCACAAGTATATTGATATGTCTCACGGCCAGTTGAAATGAGACGTAAGTCGCTGGGCTAGAAGCGAGGAATCGGGCTTTGAATGTGATGAGGGGGGTCAGACATCGAATTTTTTTTTTTTTTTTTTTATTGCAGAAATCGAAAGTACATTCATTTCTGAACAAGACAGTATCGGTCTTACCCTCGATTTATAAATATTTCTTCATTAAAATCGGGTTTTTGTGAGGTAGATGTGTAGATTTATGTGTTCGTCCGTTCATTTAAACTTGATTTTCTCGGAATTTCGGTCATTGCTAAGGGGTCCCCCCTTGTCTCTTTAGACTGCAAAATCTCTGGCTAGAATAAAGCTAGCTCAAAACGTTTTTCACCACCTGAAGGGGTATGAAATAAGCTTTCAAATGATATCAAAAACCTCATATGGCGACAAATTGACATACGTCTCATTTTGACTGGCTGCAAGACATATATAATTTCTAATTTTATTTCATCTATCAGTTATGTAGAATCGTTCATTCAATTGTACAAAGTGAGCCAAAAGTAGGTCAACACTTTGTAGGTAGGCACTTTATATGTCTTAAAACATTTGATTACAATGAAATTTTTCAGTTACAATCAAATTAGTTTAATACTTTATTTACATTTAAGGCGATCTGCGACTGAAAATCCTGAACTTGTCAAATCGACAAAAACTTCCATTCTGAAGGTGCACAAATGATAACAAGATAATAGGAATTGAGATTCTCTGAAATTTTATTGCCCTCTATACATGATTGCCATGGTAACATCATAAACAGCCACCATATTGAACGATTTAAAGCAAACTTTAAAGTCCTAAGGCTTTGCTATTTTTTAAGCTATTGCCTTCAAATTTTGA
>JBCEWB010493408.1:19549-37446 GCA_039654565.1 Peronia peronii | reverse complement strand
ACAGGAGGGGTGAGAGAGAGAAGGGGGGGGGGGAGGGAGGGAGGGGGCGAGGAGGAACGCAGACAGTGACGCAATAATTATCTATCTGTCGCTCTATCTGCCTTTTGGCGGGTGGTTTTGGAACATTCAGGTGCGCCATTGTTAAGGGGGGGGGGGGTGCACTTGTTTGTCTGTTTATATGACTGTCTGTGTCAGTGTCTGTCTGTCTGTCTGTCTGTCTGTCCGTCTCTCTACCTCTCTATTTGTCCAGCCTTCTGTCTGCCTATCTATTTATTCTGTTTGTATGTTTGTCTGTCTGTAAGTCTGTCCGTCATTATCTGTTTTATCATATCATGCTATACAGCAGGAGCGTACACCGACTAAGGAAAGGGTGGGAGATGGAGAACTAGGTTTGGGGAGCGTTGGAGGATTTGAGGGGGCGGGGGGGGGGGGAGGGGTGAGGGTTGGGGGGAGGGACTCTGATTTACCATTCTTATTACACATGTTGCATTCATGAAGTAGGCACATTTCGGGAGATCTTTGAAACTTCATAACTTCGTTAAATATTAAGCTATATTGATGATTCTGGTATCAAATTTCTCAGCAAAGTAAACTCTTTACATCTATAAGAATGAAAATGCAATTTGGCCTTCAACATCACAATGAACTGGAGTTCTTCTATTAAAAAACTCATGCTGGGTCACGATATGTGCGCAGTCATTCAACATTTGAGGCAACTTTGGCTCCTTTTTGGTCATATTTTATTTTCTGTGTGTGTGGTGGTTCTTTCATTTTACTTACAATTTTTTTTCTCTCTTCCACCCCCCCCCCCCCCGCGTTTTTTGCGTTTTTTAAACCTTTCTTTTCTGTTTTTTATTGTAAGTTTTGTTTTTCGTTTTTATTTTTGCCCGTGTGTCTATGCATGTGAGAGTGTATTTTGCGGACGCAATTATTGTTTTTGTTTTCTTCCTCTGCACAAAAAGGCAAGCATAGACGAAATATCAACCTTTCTCCTTCTATTCTTTCATTTCAGATACAACAGTTCTGTTCTCTGTGATTGATGTAGTTTGGACTTCTAAGAACTCTGACAACCTGATGATTCCTGGAAATTGAGAGGAGACGGCATTGGAGGATTCTCAGCGTAGACGTCTGGGGAAATAACGGAGAACTGGATCAAAATCGGGGACAGTGAATGGGAAAATTCTTGGATACAGAACACTAGTAAACTGGATATTCTTGGATATATTGCAAAAGTGAACTGGAAATTCTTGTATATAGAACAAAGTATAGTGGTAGTTTTTGGAACAGTACAAACTGGAGATGGAAATTCCTAGATATAGTGAAAAACAAAAAGCACAAGGGAAGGTTCTAGATAGGAAACAAAAGTAGAATGAAACTTCTTGGATATATAGAACAATTAATGTGAAAATGATAGTTCTTGGATAAAGAACAAAAATAAAATAAAAGGTTTGAATATAGAACAACAACAAAAACAACAATAACAACAACAAGAGCAACAACAACAACAACAAGAAAAAAATTCTTGGATATAAAACAAAAGTAAAACTAAAGTTGTTGGATATAGAACAGGAATAAGCCGAATGTTCTTGTATCCAGGGAAGGCTTATTTGTATTATGCAAAGATAAGAAAGAAATACACAAGGGGGGGGGGAGTTAAGGAGGGGAGGGGGAGGGGTAACGGGGAGACAGAGGATACATGGCTGAGAAATTAATCACCAGCGGATAAAAATGTTAATCTTCACCTTTCCCTATGTTGCTGGTATGGATAGTCAGTCTCCCCATTGGCTATGTATTGTGTGTTACTGTTGCAGTGGAGAGAACCAGGAAGTAAATCAGAGCTTGTCTCCCTGTCTCGTAGTGAGAGTTCTTTGAAAACGTGAGATTCTTTCTTTCTTTGTTTCTTTCTTTCTTTCTTTCTTTCGTTCTTTCTTTCTGTCTTCTTTTCTTTCTTTCTTTCTATCTTTCTTTCTTTTGTTCTTTTTTCTTTCTTTCTGTCTTTCTTTTCTTTCTGTTTTTCTTTTCTTTCTCTATTTCTTTCTTTCTTTTTTCCTTCTTTCTCCCTCTTTCTTTCTTTTTTATTAATTTTTATTTCTTTCTCTCTCTCTCTCTCTCTCTCTTTCTTCCTGTCTTTTTTTTTTCAAGCCCATTTTGCACATTTAGCAACCGCCTTGAACTGAGACGATTATCGTGTATTTTGTTCTAAGTTATCTGACTTTATGCATTACATCTGTTTGAATGGATGTTAATTAACACCGTGTTTGTCTATATCCATGTAATATGTCCATGTTTTGTGAATAAGCATGATCTCTCGATTATTAACCTAATCTGTATCTGTAAATGAACGTATTCAAAATGTGACCATGTCCTTAGAGATTACTTGATGAGGGTCTCACATGTTAGTGCAGTGCATAATTATCAGAAACATCTGGCTACCTTATAGAGGGGAATTTTGTTTGTAGGCGCAGATCACGAGAGAACCTAGGAAAACAGAGAGACTTAAACTTTAGTAATCTGATATTAGAACCCATTGAGAAAAGCCTAACTTAACAATCCAGTCTCAGCCACCAGAAGAATCTCCTTCTAACAATCCTAGACTGGAATTTATGTCTATCACTTTTGACTATTAGTGTTTGTGATAGAGAACTCGTATCGTCAAATCTTGTGGTGGGTTTGAGTTTTGTCTGTTATTGTTCACTTCTCATAATCTCTCTCATGTTTCATATTCACCCTGTGTATGCCATATACAAGTTCTCAGGCCTTATTCTATGATTGATTCGCTCTCTCCCTCACCACAGTCTGTGTGTAAGTGTGTGTTTGGAGATGCATGCAATGTCAGACTGTTGATGCAGCTCTCATTTTTCCCCCTTGTCAGATACAGGAATATTTTTTTTCTTTTCTATAACTGCATGGATCATTATGACACAAGAAAACATGAATGGAATTAATGACAAGATTAAAAAAAAAAGCAACATCTAAAATACAAACAAAAATGAAAGAAAAGAGGAAAGACTAACTATTATCCCTGTTCAAAACGTTGATAAAGCTGTTCGTTAAACAATCTATTCAGAAAATATGAAATTTATTCCACAATGATCTGAACAGTCTACCTGTGGCTTTCATATTGTGTATATAAGTAGGTTCTCTGTTCCCCCCCCCCCTCCCCCTCTCTACAGGCGGTGAAAGAATGTCTCCCATGGATTGCCATCCTTAACGTTTCAGGGGTGACATCTCTTGTCTTCTGTCCCGCTTTCTTTCCTCTCTTTTTCTATATACTTGATCGGCTTTTTTTACGTGTAAACGCATCCTACCGTGCTTAGCATAATATAGCCGTAATCATGCTGATGTGCCGTTAAACCCCAACACAAACAAACAAACCTTTGTATAATTGCCAGCAAATTCTCTGCCGTCTACAGGCAGCCAGTAGGTCCGCCATATTATACTATATTTTTCTGTTTATTGTTTTAGAACTGGTCATTTTACATTGATCCCAGTGTCGTGTTATTTGTGTGACCCTTTCCTCATGCTGAGGGTATCCAACTTCAAGTCCGTTCTTCCAAGCCCTACTGTCGTGCCAGTCATGGCTGCCATATTGATATGACCTAGTTCGGTCAACTTTCTCGCCAATACTCACCTCATGTTGTCGTTTTCTGTTCTCTAATCATCATTTTGTCACCTCATTTTTATGTCCTCAGCTGCTGACTCAGCCATGATGTATGAAATAACATGGTTGACTTTGATTTGTTTTATTTTAAAATGTATTTGTGAAGTGGAAATATATCTAGGTCAATCAAAAAAAAAAAAAAATCATTTATTGTGCTGTTTTCTGCCATATATATATATGATGCCTAGTACTTCACAAAGCTGTCTCAGAAAATTAAGTACAAATTCATTAATAAAATCCTCTCCTCAACACACAGAATGAAAGAAAAAAATCTAGTTTTCTCAAAATTTGCGTCTACCAGTTTAGTTTCATTCACATGTCAACTCCTCATTTTCATATCACCCAAAGCCCTGGGGCAGCAATAGGTCTCGCACTCCGTCAAAGGGGGCCATAATTATGTCGATGTTCCACCAAACTGAGCTGAGTTGTTACCAACATGTACTAGTTCACACACTTGTCATGTAGGTGGAGAAAGTCATGAGCTAACGTGACTGTCTTTGCTTTCTATCTGTCCTGCTTTCTGTCCTTCTTGCTTTCTGTCCTTCTTTTCTTTCTTTCTTTCCTTCTTCTTTTCTTTCTTTCTTTCTTTCTTTCCTCTTCTTTTCTTTCTTTCCCTCTTTCTTTCTTTCGTTCTTTTTTCTCTCTCTCTTTCTTTCATTTTGTTTTATTTCGTTATGCACGCTGCCATGTTTACAGGCAGGCGAGCCATGACCTGCCTGTGCTCTCAAACCAAAATGTCCAAAAGGTTCCAAAGTTTATTTTCATCGATACCAAAACACAAAGATTGCCACAATAATCAAAAACAAACAAACAAACAAGTTTTCTTAAAGCTTAAATGTCATCACCAAGTACTGTATTGTATTTCCATGCCTCAGTTTGTACATAGCTTCTCCACCCGCTCAAACCCACAATGTAGCATGCGGAATCTATTTAGCCAAGCCACCTTGAAAATGATCGCACCAATTTGTAAACATATTTTGCCTTCACCCTTGTTTTTCTGTTAGCCCATAGAATGCTGTATGTTTGTCTGGGTTATGAGTCATCACCATAATCTATTCTCTCCTCACACTCTGATGCAAATGGCCTTCCATAATCCATGACACGATCTGCACATGTACTTTGACGTCATTTATTCACAGGTTATTAACTCCACCCCCCCCCCCCCCTTTTTCCCCCAAGAGATCGAATCTTTGTGAGGTAGATTTTGCCAAATTGATCATAGTTACAGGAAGTTTGGCATAGATAAAGAACAAGCTTAGGGAGAGGGGTGGGGTTAGGAGAAGGAGATGCGTGACAGCGTTGGCAGCAACAGCAGTGACCACTACCACAACATCAAGAACAACCAGAGCAGCAGCAACATCATCAACATCAACAACAACAACAACGACAGCAACAAGCAACAACAGCAGCAACAACAACAACAAACAACAACAGCAACGAACAACAAAAAGAATAAGACCAAGAACAACAACAACAGTAAAAACAACAAACAAAACCAACAATAACTACAACAGCAACGAGAGCATCATCCATAAAAAAAAAAAAACCAGCACAGCCAAGAAGAGAATTAATGACTTGGAATGGTTCAACTCAATATGTCGGCTCACGTGCTGAGGATGTCTGGCCGGAATGATGGATGATCTTAGCGGGTGCACGTGACGTCACAGGGCAGGATCTGCTCTCAGCGTCAGTTTAAGCTCACCCCCTTACTCTCCCCTTCCATCCCACCTCCCTCCCCCTTTTTTTGACTCATACCGTTGACGATAGCCTAACATACAACTCCTGTCTGGTGAGAACGCGCTGTCTGGAAGTTCAGCAATAGGCTTGGACAAAGAAATGCACTCGTTGAAAACTTCTGCTTTAAGAAAATGGGGATTTAGTTTTGCGATTTCTCTATCTACACATCATAGTGAACGAAATGCCATTTTCAGAGCACGAAGTAATTGTTCATACATCTATACGATAAATCTGCAACAAAACCTATCAAAGGCCTATGGACTCAAAAACTACTGAATGGATCCATCTGAAATTTGGCATACAGCATTGTTGCATAAAAATCTGTTTCTACTAACATACAGCCGAAAAAAAAGCTTACTACATTTGATGTTGTCCTAAAAAGACGAGGATAATTGAATAATAAACTCGCGAGAATGTTTGATCTGAATTGTACGTTCAAGAGACTGACGCATTCAGTACACCAAATACGTTTTCTTTTAGTAACAGTTTAATCATCCAAAATACCAACATCGAGGTGCGTACGCTTGCCAAAATGCCATACACTTTGAGTCACAGGGCGGTATCGGTCTGATCGATATTTTGAAAAATCTCCCACGAAAGGCCGGTGGTTCTCTTCTAATACTTCCAAAACGCGTTTCCTTCAAAACATGTCTTGTGTCGAGAAAATCGCTATTGAGTTTTTTTGGATCTGTCTTTTTTTACTGAACAAAATGCAGATTTTAGAGGCTAACTTAGTGAGGCAATAGGCTGTCTTCTTTATACTGTGAAAAGTTATAGTTCAGTGTGTGAGGAAATCGTTAAAGTCTGCTGAAAAAGACGTTTTGTCCAATTACGTAAGCTCGGTGGTTGTAGCGTTCAGGGCTATCCTATCTTCTGTTTCTCTCTTATTCTTCTCTCTTTCTCTCTCTCTCAGAATATCCTCCTTTTTCTCCCTTTCCTCTCTTCTCCAGTTCTCTTTCTACGAACACTCTTGCCTCTCTCCATCTCTCACATCTCTCTTAAAATTTTTCAGTCTGTCCCTTACCTCCTCCCCCCCCCCCCCCCTCACCCCTTTTCTTTCTTTTTCTCAGCTTTAATCTTTCGTATTCTGTCTCTTCCTCTCTTTCTTATATTAGTTCTCTCTCTCTCTCTCACGCTCTCTCTCTCTTTGTCCTGTCATACTCTCTTGTCCATTTTCTATTCCACACCCTCCCTCTTCCTCCTCTGCCCTCACCTCTATCCCTCTCTCTCTTTTTCTTCGATCTCTCTCTCTCTCTCTCTCTCTTTCCTACCGTCCATTTATCAAACGCTCTGTCTCATCATCTGTTTTGATCGAATGGGTTTGACACGAGTTAAAACAAAGTCCACAGATGTTCTGAAACCCTTGACCAGGAGAAAGTTCACAAGAGCACATCTACATGCAATAAATGTGGTCAATATCACTCGGTCTTGGAGAACGATGTCTGAGAACTGACCTAGTCCACTCTTGGATCTATCTGGTTTCTAGCCTATTTATCCCCATTGTGAGAAATTCCATTCGTTTTGTCCATTTATAGCTTAAAGTCGCTTTCTCTCTCTCTCTCTCTCTCTCTCACACACACACACACACACACACACACACACACATATATTTTATCTCTCTCTCTCTCGCTTGATCTTCATCTCTCTTATCCTCCATCTTTTCATCCCAAGCTCCTCTCTTTCTAACTATCCCTCTCCCATTCTTTCGTTCTTTCCATTTTAATGGACTCTGAGTCTGTGGGTTTCTGGAAACTTGACACACGACCTCTGAGATGTCATTGATAATCTGACTTTTCAAAATTTCACAGAACAAAATTAGATCAATATCTCTCTGGTCCGGAGAAAGAAACCTGAATACTGACCTCGTCCACTGTTGGATCAATCTGGCTTACAGCCAATGCATCTTCATCTACCCTTGGCAGCTGACGGTCTTTTCAGTTATTGAACTCTGTTGCTACATCACTCTCTCTTCGTCTTTGTTCTTCACTGTCTTTGATCTCCTGGCTTTCTACAATGCTATATTGAGGCGTTTCTCAATTCTCTCACTCCATTGTGGAAGGGACAGAGCGCAGTCAGCCCTCAGTGTTTGATTAATTAATCCTGTTACCTGAATATTCCACCTATCACACTCCCCAAAATTTGTGTCTCATAGAATTTTTTCTCACATACAAATGTGCATTTGTAGCCTCTAGAAGCAGTGCTTATTCATAATATATGCCCTCGTGATGGGCTTTTCCGAAAGATCAAACAGAATGGCCGTGTCTTCTGTCTTCAGTTGATATCTACCCACCTCAACTTTTGTAGGTCATACCATTAATCCTTTCATTGATACGAGCATTTCTTTAAAAACGATGCCCATCCCTGAGCACCCCCCGCCTCTTCCGCCCCCTCCCCCTCCCCACAGGCACTCAAAGTTATTACATTTACTCACGCTCCAGGCCTTTCAGAAAAATAAGATTGAATGGGGTCGAATGGGTTCCGTTCCCTGAATCTTGATGATTTCACATCCACCTCAAATTTTGCATAGTCGAATTTTTGGCCCTCACACTGTTCTAACATAATAATACATTCTCTCTGTATTCTTTTGGGAGATAAAGTTCAATGGTCCTGGTCTTCTACCTTTACTTGATACCTCACATGTCTCATTTCTCACTGCCCAGCCTATCGTTGCTTTGGTCTGGATTATTTTGAAAGAGAAGTCTGAACAGTTCTGTCCTCTGCCTCCAGATGATTTCTCATATATCTCACTTATACTTTTTGGTAAGCCAAGTCACTCCATTTTGCCTCACATTCAATCATTCAGAACCGATATTTCTCTTTTAAAAAAAACACACACAACAAAACAAAACTATCCCATTGACGGAAACTCCAACTCTGAGCTGATCAAAAGAGGTGAGACAAAATGGTTAGGTGTTTCCTCAATCTTCAGGTGATGTCTCACATACCAGGACTTTGTTCGTTAAATCATTTCTTATCACATTTATTTGTCCAGAGACACACACTGGCCCTTTGCTGTGGGCGAATCACAAAGCTAACACAAAATATCCTATTCTCTCCTTCCTTCTCAAACACGTCAACTGTTGTAGCCTACGTCACCAGATTTCCCATCACATTTAGAAGGACATTAATCGGCCTGACAACCTTGCCCTTCCACACCCACTGCCCTCGCTCCAGTGTATTCAGAACAGGGCAGCCTGCACTCTCACTCCAGATGTCTCTTGCACACTTAACTTTTGTACCGCTGCCTCAGAAACCTTCTCCTGTCACCCAGAGTAATAGTTCTAAAAAGAAATAAATACATAAAATCTGTTCTTCCACGCTTTACTCGCTTACAAATTGTCTATAAGAAGATGAGACAATGTTATCGTTCTCTTCATGCAGGTGGTAATAATGCTGTTATTGAAGTGCTGACTGGAGATATTTGTGATTTTTTAATGTATTTTTGCCCCAAATTTTTTCATTCTTTTTCTGCCATGATCAGAATGAAGCTATAGTTTTCTGGATAATTCACTGAATGTTGAATTATGCATGATGATGTGACCTAAGCATGTACGTACCGACGTTTCTTTCTGACACTCCTATACTCTCTCCTAGTGGACCCATGGAGGTAAAAAATTAAAATTTTCTTCTTGATTTAAAAAAAAAATAAAAAATTCTGGAATGTAACAATATTTGAGCTGTTGCTTACTTGCAGGGTTGTATGGAAGAATCATTATTGCAGATATATCTATTAAATGGTAGAATGTGGTCCTTATGTTTCTATTTTGAGGGTATGCCTGCTTATTACATATGAATTTTATCATACAGGACAACAGCAGTGATATTGTGAACATGCATTTGACATGGTTGTATCATATTATTTAGGACAGCCTGATTCCTTTCCTCTCATGTTCGTATTGCATTAATGTAATTGTTTTCTTTTTCTCTGTATTTTAATCGATTACAACTGTTGGATAATTGGATATTTATAATATATTACTCATGTCAGGATTCTATGGATCATTTTTTTGTATATGATTCTTGTAACATTGAGTGTTTTTTAATATGTCTCCAACAGATAAAATGGGAGTTTTGGGTTATTAATATATGTACTATATTACTGTATAAACCAATCATAGGCCACTAACTCTATCTTTCATTCAATATTTCTCTCCATTTGTTTCTGGAGATTAAACCTGTCAGTAGGAGATTCTGAGGTATCATGCAGGGTGTCTGTGATGTCAGTCATCTTTTCATATTTAACCCACTCAGTGCCAGGGCTTCTCCTCATGTACTCTAGTCTATCTGATGTATATAAACCAGTGGTCCTCTTTCTGATGTTGAAAGATCCATTATTTCATATTTCCATGGATTATCCTGTTTGTAGTTTTCAAGGCATGAATGTTGCCTATAGTAGTGGCTCTCTTTGAAAACTCGAAATGATGGCTCAAACTTCTGGCGTTACCACCTCTAATAGTTAAGGGGATAAAGTACCAAGGGAAAAAGAACACTGGAGTACCAGTCTTTGCATGGTGAGGTTGTTCAATTATTGTCATGTTCAGAAATGATTGTTTAGGCCAGGACACAAGATTCAGTGGTCTGATTAGAACCGTACTACAGAGAACAGAAGATTGGAAATGGAAAAACAGGTGGACAGAAGGAAAGATGGACTAACAATATTGGAGAATGGACAAAGAGAACATTTGCGGAGGCCCAGGTACTGGCCCACAATCACGACGAGTGAAGAGGACTAGGGCACAGTTTGTCAGGAGGTGCCACAATGACTCCAGACGTAAGTGAGTTACTGGCAAAGGAGAAGAAAAAGTTTAGGCCTAATGGCAATAGAAGTTTGAGTATTCTGCCACTGAGTTGTTTGTTATCTGGAAGGTAATTCATATACATAACCCAATATAATGAATGAATTCTTGTGTGCAAACTGGCCCTTTGACCCTTTTCAGGGTTTAGAAATGATAATTGGTGTCTTAAGGTGTTTGAAAATAAATAGTCTGATATAGTACCATGCGTTGTTATGGAATGGAATTCCAATACAAACAATTATGTGAGTCTCAGACCAAAAAAACTTTTTGACCCCTTCAGGATTAAGTTATAAGCTCATAGCCTATTGTTCTAGAATACACCAGCTCCATTCACATGTAACTCATGTCCTATCAATATGGATGATGATAATTATGCACCTGTTTGTTATGGTTTTCATTATGATATTCATCCATACTGCAATTGTTTATATATTTATGTCCTACTATGCTTTTTATATCTCTACTAACCTATGAGTATGCAAGAATATTTCTATAATGTTTCTGTCTTGTTATTTTTGTTTTGGTGTTGGAACCAGCATGACTGTCAGCAATCAAAGGGCTGTTTTTTTTTCTATTTTGTTTTATTATCACCATTATTAATATTATTATTATATTATATTTTGTCTTTTTTTTTGTTGTTGTTGGTCTTGATTTTTGTTTTTTTTTCAAATATTAGATATATTTTGTTTCATTTTATCTAGACAAGGTGTGATATAGGTATTTTTATAACTAGACTAACTGCAAGATGAGTGGCCGTTATGGTAAATGTTGATGGGATTGTGCAAAATGCCTTCCAAATTTGGGCACTTTATAGAAGATTTTTGAAGTGGTTGATTAAGTACAAGATTTGTGGCAGTTTTAACTCATTCCACCCCAATCGCCCCTGCTCATCCCACCAGCTGGATAAATCCCTTGAACTGATATGACAATATCTGTATATTTAATTGAACAACTGTAATTAATTATTTGTCCACAAAGCCATTTGGACATTTCTGAGTGGTTATGAGAATACTCATAGCAAGGCGCCAATTATAGTCAACAAATTTCGAGAGAAATCTGAATCAGACCCATGCTCTAAAGTATTGAGAAAATCTAGTTTGATATGGATTTTCTCATGGTTATTTGGATACACATGTAAACACCACTCAGCTACAACTGTTCGTACCTAATAAGAAGTGAGTGAAGCCATGGGAATGTCTGATTTCTAACTACTGAGTTAAAAAGCCTGGCTGGGAGAAAGGAGGCTCTGTGCTTCTTAATAAACACAAAGCATGCAATTTCTGTGAAACCAGAATGGATACAACTGTATGGGAAATCCTATAATATCTCACAGGGATTTGGGTTATTATTGTTTTGTTACTAAGGTGATACATGTCGGGAATTTTATTATTTCACTCTCTTTTTCTTGGTTTTTTTTTTTTTTTTTAAACTTATGTGGAATAAAAGATGGGAAAGGAGTGACCAGTGAGTGGACAGGTGGTTATGCAAACTGTGAGTGAATGAGATTCAGCAGCAATAAAGCTTTAAAAGTGGACTCTTTGTTGTCTCAACTTTCTGTGTGTTTGTGTGTTTGGTCAAGCAAGGACATATATCTCACTATATCCCCTGTACATCTGTGGACAAGATCTGATGGATCTCAATGTCCTGTCAAAATACACTCGTTCGGAATGTTCTCGGGATGAAAGACTTGGCCATATCGTCGCCCCAGAATTAAATTGTCCTAACTGCGACAGTTCTATGTTATAGTTAGGACAATTTCATTCTGGGATGACCACATGGTAGTTGAAATCACATTAGGAACACGAGCACAAAATGATCTGTCTTTTCAATCTAAATGGACTGGAAATTAACTCTTGTTAGCTGTAATTAATTTACTGGTTTTGTTGGAATTAATTCCCTTCATAAATGTCTAAAACTGGGGTATCTATCAATATGGCATATAAAAAAAACACAAATCTACGGCTTTTTCAAGCAACTGCTGCTAGTTTCATCTCTTTTTTCATCGTTGAGCTTTTTAGTTTTAAAAATAGTTCCATTTATGGCCAAGTTGTATAGAGTTTTTGAGACTAACAGCATGTCAACTCAATGACCACTGAGTTGTCACTTCGGCCGCCACGCCCTGACCTAGTGATTGAGTCATCACTTTGGGTAATAAGAGTTAATCAGTACATCCTGCCCTGTCTAGCATTGTGGCTACACCCATGAGTTGCACAATATCGAGCCATATTGGATGAACAGTTCACAAGGTAGTGTGTTCCACAATGTAAACAGAGGAGACAGGATGTCTCTATCATGTGACACCTCACAATGTCAGCCAAACACAGCATTGATCATCCACCATGCGATCACAAGGAGATTCTGATCAAATCCATTCTGTCACTCACTCAATGAGAAGATCAACACAGAGGATTGCATTGGCATCAAGTTTTAGTCACTTGTATATCATGAAATTGTGACAATGTCAAGTTGTAAAACACAAGATATATGGAAAAAATGGACAGCAGCATACACAACTTTTACCAGATTTAAATATACAAATTAAAAAAAAAAATGCAAATGCTTCAAAATACATGTAAATGCATTAATGAACTTGCATATTTTATCTTTCCCTTGTTAAACCTGCAGTTTTGGCAAAGTCGTTGGAAGACAATGCTGTAGAAATAAGGTGGTCATAGATAAAATCACATTTGTGACAGGTAAAAGTTGATATGATCATATAAATAATGCATATCGGCTCTGCCAATTCTGCAATCATGATATTTACTGGTGTCAATACTCAGTTTAGTTCCTTCACCTTTTTGTGAACAAAATTGTTTCCCTCCATCTTTTCTTAAACCTGTGGTTGATTTATGACAAATGTTTGCAGTGGAAAATTTGTCCCAGTTTGGAGAAATAATTCTGACTTTTCTTGTTCATGTATTCACAAATCAAAGTGCAACAAACGAGTTTAGATACCAAAATTGTACAACCCTTCATTGCCAAAAGGTAATTATGAAATAGCAATTCTGTCTTTTGCTCTCAAGCAGATCACAGCAGAATCAGAGCAGGCTACAACTCACAAAGTCATCAGAGTTTGAAATCATCAGATTTACCATTATTTTCCTTCCATTTTATTTTTTCACATTATTCTGATTCACAATGAGCATATCATTCTTTGTTTTCACATCTGATTTGATTTCAGTAGGCCATGTTTTTTACCTAGTCAGGAGTTGGTTTCAGATTTAGCACTTTCCTAGATAAAAACCTGCAAGAAAAGGTAAAATTTTTTCAAATTAACCAATACCAAACCAGGGCTAAAGAACTCATAGCAACCTACAGCCACTGACTGTTGCACGAGATTTAGCTTGGCTGAAAAAGTGACAGAGACGGACAGATTTTTTCATAATTTAGTCAGAGTGAGAAATGCTTCTTTCAGAGTGTCATATTCAAACCTTGTGTGATTAACAAAGTTTACATCTATGTAATATTCCCCATAATCAAAAGAATTGGTCTTGATTTCTATCATGATACATATCTGTTTATAACAGATCAACTCACAGTTTCAAGTCTCTTTATGAGGAGCTCAAAGTTATACTGAAATATCCACAAAGTTGTATCTAACTGAGCATAAAATAACATGATCAATCCTAGGCCATTTGTGTCTATCTGTCAACAAAAATATCCACTCATATAAAAGCTGCATACATCCACCATGTACTTCCTGGGATATAATAACATATTCAAAAGACAGATCCTATGAAAAGCAAATCCTAATATGTTCTGTCACTTGTTACACAGTTACCAAACAACTTAGATCACTCCTCATACATCTGAATAAATAATTTCTCTGCCTTTGTCTAACATCGAAATCAAATACAAATGCATGTAAAACAAACATAGAAAATATGTACACAATGCAATAAAACAACACCAGAAGATTAAGAAAAAATAACATCAATACACACATAGAGCTATGATTATCAGCTATCAGACTGACTAAATGTCACTAAATGGTCACTTCCATGGGTGATCAGTCCACATCCCAAACCCTTACCACAAACTATCATGAACACTCCCTTGCTGTAGTTATGGTTGATGATCTTGGACACCGTGACCCCCTCTGCCCCCTCCCACACCTGCTTTCAAACTGTTTAGATACCTTGAAAATGGAAGTTATAAAACCTTTCGGATGCAGATCAATCCTCTATCTAAGAATGCACACACTGAGCTGTCCTTGAAGCTGACACTAATGTTAGTTCTAGGTGAAGCAGAAACCTAGCAGAAGGCGAGAAGGTGGACAAGATATGTTAACATTAATATCTTGATCTTCTGAAGCTTTCATATCTGTTCACAATTATTTATTATATCCCTCACAAAGAAAACAAAAAAACAGAAATACTGTTACATCAATATGGAAAAAAAAACAAAAAAAAAACCCAAATAAACAAACAATACAGGGGCAAGAAAATATGGGAATAACACGATTATCTTGCCACAAACTGAAAGCCCTGTGAAAATAGTGGTTAAAAAGCATGTATAGTAAGAAAAATGCTCCAGTGAAGAGATGGAGAATTTGTATGAAATGCAAAATGGAAGGAAAAACAATCTAGATAGAATGCAAGAACAAACACTGTCCAATTGTCCCACAACACCCTTTCTTTATCTCTGTGGCAGAGGGAGGAGGAAGGGACAGCAAGATGGTGTGTGTAAGGCTGAGAACTCTGGAATGGTTGGTATCAAGTCCCCTCAAATCACAGCCAGACAACATTACAGTGAGCAGGCGGTACAGTAAAGTAAGTCAATCTGTCACAATGACGGCCAAGGACCAGTTTTTCTATCAGTTGACACTATCATAAAAGTGGCATGAGTTTTTCTCTTTGGATTACACACATCATAAACGACATTTTTTAAAAAAATGATGAACTTCCCACAGGCAGTTAATTTAAATTCCTTTCTTCCGTGTCTTGTGTCATGATTAAATTGAAACTATTACACATTTTCCTCCTGTAAATAAGAAAAAGGAAAATATGGATAGGAAAACTGTTCCTGGGGATGCCATGATTAATCAAGGAGAAGAAACTCCCTGCCTTTTGTCACAGCCTCCAGTGCAGATTTCCAGTGATCTTTTCTTCTTTCAATTCCTGTTGGGTAGGACTAAATCATTGTTTTTCCACAATTTCCGTCTTCTCTGAGCAAGACAAGAACATCCAGCTGAGTTTTTTGGCAGAGCAAGTTTTTTACGGAGTGCAGCTGATTAATGTTTTACATTCTAAGATGGCTACATTATATCCTTCATTAATTTCTACTTCCGCAGCATTTTTTCTTTTTTTTTCTTCAAACACTTTTTTGCTGTGAAGACATTTATCAAATTAAAAAAATGTAGGCCCAAAATTCTGCTGCTAAAAGAAAATAACAGTCCCTCTGTTAACACAAAACAAGTAGTGAAGAAAATGATCAGGAAAATATGCAAATGAAGGCAACATCATACACCATAAAGGGCTCAAATCATTGCAACCAATCAAACAAATCAATAGATAATGTGTGTACAGTATCACAGAAACTGGAACTTTAAATGCATCAGTTAATATGTAACTCAAGGCTCTACATTCAAAACATTTACAGGTATATACAGTAAAGAATCACATATGTTATTCAATTACACAGGTTCACACTTAAAAACCTACATTTCTCATCAACTTGACCCGACATGTACAGGTCATAGATAGGTGGAGTCATCATAGCGAGGCAGGTCCACCTCATGTTTGCAGTAATGCTGTTTCTGACAATGATGTAATATGGACATAACTTTCTACATGGTAACTGGTACCAGCTACAGGTGGTCATGTGGTTAGCAAATGGATGTCAATATGACTAGTCATTTATCTCTGTTTTAATGCACACACTAAAAGTGAAAGTTACAATCCGTGGTCCTCATATCATTCAAGTTATACATTCCATGAAAACTAGTGATCCCACTGTTAGCAAAATGAATATCAACATATAAAGGACCACCTTTCTCTTTATTAATGCTGAAAATCAAGCTAAACTTGGTCCTCATATCATTGAAACTGTTGGCTTTGAGACAAAATTGTAGTAGTTAACCATAAATCATCCAGTATGTGGCAAGTCAGATATAGAATGTCATCGATGAGCACAAAAAAATCTCAAATTATGGTGAGGATTTAACCAATTTCAAATGATACTCAGGGTTCTGATCGGAATGCCTGAAGTCAGAAATAAAAAAAAAAAGCACAAACATAATAAAGAAAATAATCCATAAATTAGCTAAAGAAAATTTGTACTCAAGACAGGACAGCTAAAATAACAGCAGATATATATAGATCTACAATCACCAGAATGTAACTCTTTGGTAAATATAATGGTAGACTTTTGAAAATACATTATAAAGGAATAATGAAAATTGTATTTCACCAATCCAATAATTTCCTTTAACTTCATGAAGCCTGAGGGCTGCTGAACAGACTTGGTAAAGTGGGGTTAAAAAAAAACATCAGTCTTGCGCTTTCTGTTGGAAATGTACAGTTTGAGAAATTCTGACTAAGTGATGGTGCAAGGAACATTTGCTGTGATTAACATTTCACACAAAAAGAAACAAAGAGATTTTTTTTTTTTCTTTCTTCATCTGCTTAGTATTTCATGTGTCTGGCAAAGGGAAGTAACTGGATTAGTCAAAAATATAATCCTCTGGTTTTTGGTCCATGAAGTAAAATCCGAGGTCAGTTAACAAATACATTGGGCATGATATTTTAACAATAAATTTGTAAATGAAAGACAATCTCTATTGATCTGTCAAAGGTGACAAAAGCAAAAACAACAAACTCTAGATAAAATGCAGAAAAATAGACATGTGATTTACATGAGGTTTTTCTATGGGATTGTAGTTGAAAACACTGATGATTAATCTTAGATTTGATGAGAGCAGGAGATGTTATGTCATCAGTTTAACTACTGGTACTAAATGCTTCTTGTGCTATGATATATATCAATCAATGACTAGCTCATGTCTAAATGCTGATGGTATATAATAGTCTACATATTTTCAGACATAGTTGTAAAAAAAAATATATGATCAAGCCATTCCTTTTCCTCTAAACTCCAAGCAAGCCACAGACCTAACTTGAACTAAACTTTCAAAGTAGAACCTAACCTCCCTGTCAAATATCTGACATATTGCAAATCTACTGTGTATATAACAGTCACACAGTCAAGCAATATAATACAACGCTAAATGCTGGCTGGAACTTGAAAGCTGCCTAGGACATACAGGACATCACTGGCCATGGGACATTCCAGGACGCAGGTGGTCTTAGGATGCCGACGCTCTAATGAAAAGGATATCATATAAAGGGCACAGTGCCGTTCCACTTGATGGCAGCTCCATACCATCTGTCAAAGGGCAAAGGATAAAAAATTGTTTAAACATTTTTTTTTAAACTGTCATTTCAAATTTTTAACAATACAAGATTTGATGTAAATGATGCTGACACCATCAATCTATGTCATGTCAGCTGAACCATCCTGTGGATCTGTACACAATGAATTTTGAATTTTTCGGTTTCCAAAACTGAAGAGTAAGAATGACAACAACAATAAACAAAACAAAACAAAAAAAAAACAACTGAACAGACCCCCATGCCAAAGGCAAGAGAAAACTGTGATGCAAGTTCTGACAATTTTGCCTCTCACTGATAATCAGGACAACA
>JBCEWB010493408.1:0-19449 GCA_039654565.1 Peronia peronii | reverse complement strand
ACCCCCATGCCAAAGGCAAGAGAAAACTGTGATGCAAGTTCTGACAATTTTGCCTCTCACTGATAATCAGGACAACAATCACTATGTGAAGCAGGAGCTACATCCAGTCAGTCAGTCAGTCAGTCAGTCAAACAGCAGAGCAATCAGGCTACCTCCATGCCTGGCATATGTCAAATTTGTATGATGGGTCAGTCATGATGGAGAACATACATGTTTTCTAATCTGAAATTCTTAAATCTGACATGATTTATGGAGTGAACACATTCTTGTCTAATGCTCTTTCTGCAAAAAAAAAACCATGGTGGTTTTTATCTGTAAACCCCCCAACAGGATGCATAGGGTTAAAAACAAAGACCACAGTTCACAGTTGTTACAGTCCAACCTGTCAGGTTGTAGTTGCTGTCAGCTGTCAGTGACTTACTTGGTCATGATGCAGTTCTCTAGGGGAGGAATTTTACTCTCTTCTTCTCTCCTTCCTATAGCTGTCTTTGGCCTTGGGCGTCCTATCCTGGTCTCTGTGCAAAAACATCACATACATACTGTAGGATTGGATCAAATGAACATCTGCGATTCACAGAAAATCAAAATTCGAATCCTGGATTAAGAACCTGGCCTGAAATGGTGATCATACTTCAGATTCAATTAGCAAAATAAAAGCCTGCATAAGCAGGCTGACACTACTAAAGGAAATTTGAGCAGCTGAAAAAGACTGCTAGACATCCAATGTCATGTGACTGGGTGAAATTCACAATTCATGAGTCCAATAACCCTTTCCAGGGTCATAGCAGCACTGCATTGCTGAATACTACACCAGCTGACTTCACCTCTGACAGTCATGGGCAAGGGCTTGAATTGTGGCGAAGCTCTTCCCTGTCCACCCGGCAATGTCGTCGGTCCATTTCTTTCTCTGCCTGTCTCTTCTTCTTCCACCCTGAACTGTCCCTCGGAGGATGGTCCTTGCTAGGCCACTGGCTCTTGTCATATGGCCATACCATCAAAGTTTTCTTTTCTTGACCATGGTCTGCAGCTCTTCAAAATGTTTCAGGTGCTTGGTGATGGTTGCATGCACTGCTTCATTTGTGATGTGTTAACTGGGTGATTTATTGAGAAATCTGGACTGTACTGACCAGGAATTAACAAGAGAGAACTCTAAGCCTGAACATCCATACATGGCTTAGTCAGTAGCTAAAAAGTCTCTTCATTAAAGCAAAGTCTATTCATTGTTCATTCTGTATTTTCCTCTATTTGCTAGGGGTTTTTTTTTTAGATGAAAGTGATTTATATATGGCATTCTAAAATCCTTATTCTGATGATACTATCATTCACAACATATAAGTGTTATACATCAAACTGAAGGAAATTGGATGGGCAAGTGAGGAAACCAATTCCAAAACAACGAAAAGCAGCAACAAAAAGAAGTGTATAAAATTATCAACTCACGCCATGTGAATGTTGAACAATCTATTTATAATCTAAATCTAGTATGATAAAGTCTGCTGTATGGATCACTGTCACTACTCAAACTGCTTTCGCCACTAGATCTAGATCTATCTGAGAGTCTATTACTACTTTGCTCCTCTTCAGTTTCTTGAAATATCTGGATGCTTCCGACTGCATTAATAAACGCTGTTTTGGTTTCCCAACCACCATGGATTCACACCTCACAGAAAAATATAGATCTAAACAAATCCAGAATACAACGCAAACATAGCTGAAGTGTCTAGCAATCCAACATTATCGCTGCTCTACAATATGGAAAACTTGGATTGGAAATTATGTTAAGAAAAATACGAAATTCCGAGTGGGAAACAACAAATCTATTGTAAATATCGCTGGACACTCCCACTGTCCGCTGGGTATTGTGGCTAAAACTATCGGACACTCCCACCATCTGATGGGTCTTAAAGAGTTAATCTAGACATGAAAAATCTGACATCCCTATACCATGGTCATGCAAGCACTCCCCAAAACATGTCAGATTCTCTGGCTCACTTTTATAGACAAAAAATATAATCTTACTGCAACAGTG
Organism: Peronia peronii; assembly: GCA_039654565.1. Taxonomy (NCBI): domain Eukaryota; kingdom Metazoa; phylum Mollusca; class Gastropoda; order Systellommatophora; family Onchidiidae; genus Peronia; species Peronia peronii. The sequence goes on along the minus strand of JBCEWB010493408.1, from coordinate 17,420 downwards.
AGGAACATTTTCATATGTGACCTTTCTATAACATATCGATGGTCTCGGGCACAAACCATCCAAGTCCAAAAACACAAATTTTACAGGACCTAGACGTGTTGTGCCGTGGTTGAAAGCGATCTCCGACTTAGATGGTTTCATCACATGACAATTTGACTAATTTCTAGTGGTCTGAGGCCTTAGATATTTTTAGACATGATGGACCATGTGTTTGTGAGTTATTTTGAGGCATAAAAGTAATGCTCCAAATACTGGAGTCAGATGGTTTGTGCCCGATACCATTGATATGCAAGTTCCTGCCTATGGACTGCTAGACTAGAAATGAAATGTTAGACACTCTGAATCACATCTGTATATTGAAGACATCTTACAAACTAAATGCATCAGTCAGGGATATTTTGGTTTGATAAACAAGTAAGTGTCAGAACTGCCAAAAAGAAAAGCAGAGTTCCTACCTATGGACAGTAAGGTTGGCTTGACCTGTGTGACCAGTCCTGTGTAGTACCACATGGTGAACCTGTTTTCCACTCGCCAGTCACTGACCAGATCAGGGTTCAGGCTGAACAGGAGGCCATATAGGCCGTTCACTTTGGTCAGCCAGATAGGATTCTTTGGAGTTTTCAGCATGGAGCCCACCTGATATCCACAGGCAGAGGGTAGGAAAAAACAAAGACTGAGAACTATCTTGACTGTAAGAACCACATGAATATCACTGCCATTTCACGGTGGTCTTGATTTCAGAAAAGTAAGCAAGCATTCAACACCTAAAACAAAAACTTTCATTTAGCCTCATATTACATAATGATCTCTTGTGAACTATGGCCAAAGATTCTGGCATGAGTTTCTGTGATCAAAAATATAAAATATGACTACTGAATATGATTGTTACAAATGGCTTGCACTTGACACTTTCTACTGTATTCCAAGCTAACATTCACTCAAAACAAGAACACTATGATAACAATGCAGAGATGGAGACAGAACAGATGGTATGGACACAGTATAGAAAGAATCACCTCAGTTCTTTTCTCTGGATCCTCTCCTTTGTCCCAGAACATAAAGCCTACGTGACTTCTAGTTCGTACACCATACACTGGGTAAGGCTGAAATCACAGAATAGTTTTATATGATCATAAGTCGAGTACATTCTTGACTGACTATCTTCACAAAAGTAGTTCCACAGTGTCATTCCTGGAGCTGATGATGAGAGTGATGTGAACAGTATGTGCCTGAAATAAAAGTGATTTACTTTCCCTTGCACTACGACCTATTTAAATACTAGCTCTTAGGCAAATGTGCAATCTAAATGCATGGATGCTTCATGTGAAGTCATAATGAGACAAGTCTGGTCTGACCTGAAACCAATGAATATGGTAGTTAGTCATATCTTGATCTGATTCAGAAGCATTGAATACCTCAACATTTCACAATATAAGTCATCAAAATTGATGACAAGCCATGCTGACAGTTGCAGCAATTCTTTTTGACCTGGTCTCATTTTGAAGCTTCTAGTGGCAATTTAGTCTATGTACATATGTATGTGAACATTATGTTATACATGTATGCTATATCTCATCAGCTGTGAAAGAAATTTCATTTTGTGGACAAATGTCTCTCAAACAAGTGACAAGAGTTTGATGTTTAATTTTTGATGTTAACAGTTACTATTGTCCATGCAAAGGGAAATGGGTGTACTTGAAAATATTGTGCTTGTCGATTTTCATGTTCAAAGCTGACTCCTGTGATCTCATGGTTGGTCAAATCTGTTTTTGTCAATAAGTCCCTTTTTCTCCCCCCCTCCCCCCCCCCCCCCGACATTTTGCTGTTGTTTATCCTGGGCTCTTGCCATTTGATCCCATGTCATGTTGTGGCAGGTGCAGGTACCTTTCACTTGTTGGGGTTTCCCATATAATGTTTTGTCTGTGGTGGGTCTCAGAGGGAGAAAGGTAGTCCTGGCTTCCTGTAGGGATGCACAGTGGAATAGGTGGTGATCCACAGTTTCACACAGGTGGTCACAGTGGTGGGTGTTCTGGTTTTATTCTGTTTAGGTAGAAGTTCATCTGTATGTGCTGTGTCTACAGGTGAAAGGTCATAGCCTGTTCTTTTCTTTGAGTTGGTCAATACTGTCATTTGTTTCCTCCTGTGACATAGGACTTGTCTCACTTGGTCATTTGACAAATGAAGTTTATCTTTATATTTATTTTTTACAGTTTCTCTTTTATGTGTCACATTTCCTTCCTGATAGTTCTCAAAGAGGAAACTCAAATGATGGGGCAATGCTACAAGATCAATGGGCTCTTGCAGTGTCTATGAAAGAATGAAAGATAAAACATAATGAAGGCAGAATAACCTAAAGGAATTGACTGGCCTTTCTCTGGCCACCACACTGAGATCAGCTGAAGAGCAGGATAGATTGTCAGGTTGTCATCAGTGATGCCTGAACAGCTCCCCCCCATCTCTCCTTCCCATCTATCAACTACAGGAGATGAAATCAAATCAGAAGAACTTACCAGCAAACCTCCCTTGTCATCATACAGAAGTTCTCCGTTGTGAAGGAAAGGTGTGGCTTTGCCTGTCAGAGCCAGGTTGAGCAAGCTGTAACTCACGTCTTCCATATCTGTCAATAACTTCACCTTGGTCTCATGATCTGCCTGCAGATCTTCTCGCACTCTGTCCCCATGGAAACAAAACAACATCTTTGACTCCTAGGCACCTCTGGTCTATTTCAGATCCAAATGGTGAATTTTCCCAAGGAGATACAGTGCCACATATTATTATCATCTGTCATGACATTTGGCACAGGTCTCTTCACATATCAATGAAAAGTGAGAATGACCATGACAATGAAAAATGTGTCCCAATTCCTTCATTGCTGACTGTGTTCATGAATGACACCATTTCTTGGAATAGATAATACAATGATTTCTCTACATAAAATAAATTGTCACAAGGCAATAATATTTAAGTAAATGACTATCATATGTTCTGAGGAATCCTTGTGATGAAAAAGAACTAAAAGAGATATAAGAATTTATAAAAGTGACTTGTATATATATATATTTTTCTTTTATATTCATATATGAATATAAAAGAAAAATGAAATGATAAGACAGGTTTTCTGAAAACATAAGGGAAATAGACAAGTTTATAGAAGTGAACTGTATAGATGTATTTGTTTAATTAAGAAAAATTAATTAAATTATGCAATAGCTTTCTACACAGAGCTTCACCATTAGAGAAAAATACAATGACCACAACCAATGACTGACTCACTGTGGAATTGTTCTAGAAAGCACCAAGCTGTACAGAAAGAGGATACACCCATTGCCCAGCTCTGACTGAAACTGAAACAGCAAAGAGAGGAACAGCTTTGGAAACAGAAATCAACCTGAACAGCAAAGAGGGGAACACTGACATGCTGTTTCATTTGTTCAGAACTGGCATCAAATATCCTTGCAAGAAAGATAACAGTGACTAAACAGAAGTTATTTTTTTGTTAATTTCAAGAAGATAACTGTGCAGTAGTAGAAGGTTAAAAGTGATAACCGTGACTACATGTGCCATAACAATACATGTTTAGAGAACCCAATTCTTCTACTCTTAGTATACAAAAAACTTAATTCTAACCAGAATATTGCCAAAAAAATCATACTTTCTCAAGGTGGGCATGAATACAAAGATTATCTGGTAAGGAAGTGGACAGAGAACCATTGTGTTTTGCCTTTCTGAAAAAGAATTAACCAAAAATTTGATAACTGTCTAAGTCTAGGAGTAGTGCCGTTACTCAAAACTTGTTATATTACTACTGCTCCCTTCTTATTCAAGTTCTTTTGCACACTTCATCTGTAAAACCACAACCCATACCATCTGAAACATTGGAAAGCTCAATATTTAACAACTAGAACCTGTCTGGAAAATTTTTATGCTAATGATTAGAGGACAAACTCACATTATTGATATGGGGTAAGGAATAATCTAGTGAAGCGAAAGAGATCTGGGCAAGACTTTCTATCAATAGATAATGGATGTAGGAAGTGCCAAAGGTAAAGAATGCCCAGTGTTAATTATAATTCCACACTTTCAGCTTTTCAATACTTTTTCACAACACTAAACAACATGATAACTTGAAAATGAATTTTTTTTTAAAATGCCACATTTCTCACTCCATACACATCTATCTGTCGCAATGAATATTTGCTGATTCTAACTCTGGAAGTCACATTCTAAAACCAAGAAAACCTTTCTGCACCACAGAGTGCCGAGTGTAATTTGTCATTGCTATTACATTTATTTGCACATAAAATAAAGTTTTGTTTGGGCCATGAAATGTCACAACAAATTTGTACCTGTAACCATATGAAAGAGAATGAAGATATCATGTGGTTATGCTCTGTATATACATAGAAAAATGTCAACGGATGGAGTAAGTTAATGACATACAAAATTTACCTGTTCCAAATTTCTCTTGACAAAATTCTGCAAATCTTCATATTTCTTGAACTCAAACAGTTGGAGCTAGCGGAAACAAAGAAAGGTGAATGTGACACTATGGCATCAACCAAAGAAAAGTGAAGACAGAGTGGAACATTGTGCTGCCTTAGATCAGGGCTAGGATTTATCGTGGCTGAAAAGAAAGCTTAGTGTAAAATGCTGATGTATTTTTGGTCAGTAACTTTCACCAGTGAGCTTAGCTCATGCAGGATAGAAAAATCAGAACTGTGAATCACAGCTACAGTATAGGTGACAAATACTGAAACTGGTAAACAATAAACTGATACCAACTTAAAAAAAAAAAAATCAAACATGAGAAGAAAGTCAGTTATGATCCTCAATGCATTCATCAAAACTTATTAAATTTTCCAAATCAACAGATTCTTAGCTTTAATTTACAGAAATGTCTTAAACTTTAAGACAGACTGTCTACTGGCAACTAACTTAATATAGTGAAAGAAAGCAGCAATCTGCAGAACTCCATATGTTCAAAAATGAAATAAAATAATATTACTGTCAAATTTTCCAGCCTTGTTGGATCTTTATCCAGACAACCCTCTTCCAGTGGTGACAGCTTATGAAAAGACTAAACTTTGCTTCAGACCAAAGTGTCTAGATGATATTGTACAATTTTACCATCATCCGCCGTCAGTGACTAAGGTGCTAAGCATTTCTTAGGCATTCTATACTAACCATGAAGAATGATATCTCTGCTATCTTTCAATACAATGTGCCATGAAAATTTAAGGATAGTGTTGTTTTTGTCCCTAATTAAAAAAAGTTTAGAAATGTATGTGATTCTACAGATTAGGAAAATGTGCATCTATAGTGAAGATCGCAAGAAAGTAAGAAAATGTGTGAAGGTGTGAAGAAGAGTGATGAGGACGAAAAAGCTTCCAACTTAAAACCAGTGATACACAAGTTGATGCTAATAGGGTCAAAGGATCCATCTCTGGCCCAAGACTTGGTCATCACACTCTGTATTAGATTTTCTTTTGAAATAGCACAAAGTTTAGTAACATATGACAGTCATATTCTACCTTCTTAGGGTATAAACTCTCATTTTCTAAATATGAACATAATGTGTTATCACAGAAATCTGGATGTTCCAGTTTTTCTGTTTATCACTCTCAGGGTTAAACAAAAGGACAGAGTAGTGTGCCGAGCTAAGACTCACCACTAGGCTGACAATGTAAAACAGTGACCATCTTATGATGCTACGTTGACCAGGCTCCATAGAAAATAACACTAGGCCTACAATATACCAATCAGTCACTGACTCGTACTGCTAGTAATTCTGAGTCATTTTTCTGCAGTGGCTTGATATGCATCACAGATAGCGATCTTATGGTGAGCCGGCAGTTTCTGATGTTGTTAAATTGTGCCGAATGTATGATATTGTACTCTCCATCACAGTGAATATATCCATTAAACATGGCTGCTGCAGGAGACAAGATCCATGATGTCATCCTGTCTGTGTGGAACTGCAGTAGTATGTGTATTCTAAATGATAGGCTACTTGCATACTGAAATATCTAACTTCTGACATACGCCCATAAAATATGACCATTGTATGGAACAAGATCTATGATGTCACCCTGCCTTCTTCACTTGTACTTCTGTGGTTTTTGCCTTCTAGGTGACCACTTCCTAAGATACTGAGACATCGAAGGTGACTATCACCTATACCAAATCTGTCTGCACATGAAGTTCACCACTCACCCTCTCTGTGATGGAGTCGGGTCGATACCTGTAGTCAGGACCAAAACATGCCTCTGCCTCTTTCAAACATACGCAAGCTCTCCTCTTCTCTCCAGCCTGCCACAACATCTCACACATAGCTCCTATCAGGGCTCGGCGCCGCTCAAAGGCATTTGGGTTTAAAGCACTGAAACAACAAGCATAAAATGACATTGATAGGCAGATACATGTAGTTGTCTCATGGTTCAAGTATCACACAATGAGCAGTAGACTCTGCCTTTATGTTTTCCTAGTTAACAGATTTCTTGTCACCAATGATATAGGAAAAATTACAGAACAAAGATCGAAATGAAAGAAATGGGACATAATATTGTAATTTCAGAGAAATGATAAATTATATTCAGACAATGTATACAATTACAGATCTAGTCAAATAACAATTTTAGTTGCTAGAGGAAGAAAAAACAAAAACTACTCTCATTCACAATAAATTAGTCAGAACTGGCATTTCATCTCTGGGTCAGGAAAAATTCCCATTCACAGATAAACTGTTTGAGCCTGTCAAAATTTGTGAGGCAAAAATGTGATGAAAATTACACAGCACTCAGCCTTGACTGCTTGAATAAAGGTAGAAAACTCAACTTTCAATCAGACCCACACAAGAGTTATTTCTCCTTACACACCCACTCCCTGCTCCCGGCCAGACTCTGGACTAGAATCTCTGTGAACCATATAATTTTTTAATATGATAACCTAATAGTTTGTGATCCAAGGACAAGATGTGAATGAGCTTGTTTTGAATCTGCCAACACTCAATGCTTTGTTTATTTGACATCATTGTGACTTATCACAGGATGGGAGGCACTCGATGTCTTTGCCAATACTGTAAAACACATTGTATTGTGAACAAGTAACACAGGGTCAGTACTGTATGGCTTATTACTGTAACAACACAAATACAAAGGGCAAAAAGAAAGATGGGAGTAATTTTCTGTGCATTTATTTGAAAAAACTGACACTTCATTCTGTTCTAACAATTTTATTTCAATTACGATGTGGCTAAGTATTTCGTCATGGCAGATTCAAAACAAATCCATCAGGCACAGGGTTGAATACCTGAGTAGAGGGAGACAACACAAAAGTTATTTCCCCCCTACATACCCATCTCCTAGTAAGAGTGAGGACTTGTACTCTCTGTCAAAGATGAGATGTTTGAGCAGGTAGCCTTGGACACACAAGGTCAGCCCACGCGAGCCACACTGCAAACATAAACACAAAAACCTCCATCCAATTACACATGTCCTTGGTCCAAACATTTCAGTCTTAGTTCATGAATATGTCTGCCAAATATTCCTGATAAAATGTGTATTTGCTCCATCTCACTACAAAATATTCCTGTCCTTTATATCCACAGAAGAATGTTGAAAAAGGAAGATTTCTGTCAAAAGGCTCTTTTTTTTTTTTTTTGTCTTACTACAAAGCATTCTCACAATTTACAGCTGTGGTTTAATGGCACATTCAAAAACAAAATAACTGCACATTTCTTTTTGTCTGCTAAATACATGTAAAAAGATTTGATGCTATCACTGTGATAAGCATTTATGTATTTCTGATTAAACCTTTACCATCATTCCACACACACAAAATCCGAGCCATTTGACAAGAGGTCCATATACTCTGTATGTTGTTACAGAGGGCAACGGGAAAATGCAGGCTTTTGTCAGTTTCCATCTTTTTTGATTGTCTATTGACTGAGTGTGACCATCTCTGCAGGGTGGGCAGACTGACCCATACACTGCAGTTATTTTTAGCACAACATTTACATACACTGCCAACTCACTCTGACTGTCTGCAGGCCATAGGGAAACTGTCCCTCTAGACAGTAGAACTCCAAAGTTGACTTTCTCCATTCCTTGCTGAAGGAGTGCATGGGTGAGCCATACACAATTTTCCTCAGGTTCTGGAAAAGACATAAGTTTTTGTGTTGGCAAAATATTTTGCTCTAACAATCATGAACAAATGTGGACTGCAAAATGATCAGGTTTAACAGAGCAAATGTTTGACGAATAATCATTCTATTTATAGTCAAATAGAAATTGATAAGAATAGTCACATAAGTTTACGGACTAAAGATCTGACCAAATTTTATTATTTATTCTTTTTCCATTCAAATGTACCAGGGAGCAGAGGAGAAAGTAATTCCTGCTGTGGGAAAGACATTTCTATACATTTAGCAAGAAAGATACTATGATTATATTAATAAAGTAGACATTGCTTATCCATCAAATATGAAACTAATAGACATTTTGAGGGTTTTGAGGGATGAGATGTTTGTTGTTAGAAATGAATACACTCACTGTTCTCCATGTTTTCTGCTATTTGAATGCAATGTGTCATATGAATAATAAAATTTTTCCAGTACAGTTCAGATAACATTTATCATCTGAATTATTGAAAACATTTACTCAGCTTCACCTCTCAATAATTCCCTGTTTTGAATGCAAAAAGTAAATAAATCAAGCCTGGACTTAAGTTTTCTATCCTACAGTTAAGCAATCTTCTAATTCTAATATCTACACTATAAATTTCTAACGAAAGAAGACCATTTTGTAACCTATTTCACAATTCATAATAATTCATAATAATAATAATAAAGCACATCATTAGATTCACCTCTGGATAAGATCAAAATTGATTTGATAATGGTCGTTACATTCATACAAAAGGGTTAATATGACTACATATCACTCAGAAAGAGATAGATCTAACAATATGCTGCTTTATGTAGATACAATTTTTGCTTGATGTATAAAGAAGAAAAAGATAAAAAAAAAAAAATTTTTAATTCACATTTACCCCTTTGTGAGATGTGTGGCAATCTGATCATATTCTCTTGCTAGAAACTTCAACATGCTATGACTGAGGCTACAAGTGAGACATTAGTACTTACAATGGCAGTGTCCAGACTAATGGGAACACCTCCTATTGTGTTAGCTGACCTTGGGCCCAAACTTGGAAACAAGACATTTTCTCCTGGCGAAGAAGACAAACAGACAGACATTGAACATATTCATCATGACACACAAACGCCTAATACTTATCCCATATGTCAGATGTGATAACAAATAAAATTCCTTTACAATGATCTATATTCAGATAAATGCAATGATTATTGTCCACTGATCCACCTATCTGTTGATCTATCCATCCATCCATTTATCTGTCTATCCATCCCTTCATCCACTCACCTATCAAATCAGCCTTTCACCCATCAAACAAGTCATCCATGCACCCACATATAGATCCATCAACCCATCCATCCTTTCATCCATTCATGCATCCATCCATCCACCTCCACCCATCCATTCATTCGTCCATCCATCCTTTCATCTATTCATCCATCCATCCATCTGCCCCATCCACCCACCCATCCATCCACAGGATGAATGACTGCCATTCTGCTTTGCATCATACCTTTCTTTACATCAATCGGTGCTGGGGTCCATCCCTCTACATAGATGGTGTGCAGTCTGGAGTCCAAAAGCGGTGGTGACACCACAGATAGTTGTGATTTATCAGGTCCTTCCCTGGGACTTGCATGGCTTCTCTGTGAGGGACAATGGACTCATCAGATAGATAAAATTAATCAAATAACATAAAAATGATTGGGACAAAATAATCAGCGGGGACATGACTGATTCACAAAGAATGGATGACAGACACAGAGAGAAACTGTAGAAGTAACAGCAACAAATCTCTTATAGTCTCTGTTTATTACATACATCTTTAATCTTTTCTCTCCCCATTCTCAAACATATTCAGGCCCATAAACTGTTATATATGTCCTTCTGTCCATCCCTCTGTTCATCTAGTAAGCCCACCTACCATTCAGTGAGCTGGCCTACCATCTAGTCAGTGATCTATCCATATGTCCATTTATCTGTACGTTGATCTTTACCCACACCTGGCTCACAACTAACTGCTTTTTTTATGTCCATGTTACACAAAAAATTCTGGCTAACTCAGGTAGTTCAAGTCAGCAGTACATTTTGACAGGCTGTATTTATGTCTTTATCTTGCCAGAAATAGAGAGAAAAAAAAAGAACTGCATAACTGCTTGGTACACTGCCATTGACTTTAGATAAGTGTATCCACTTTTAGTTTCACCGAGATAACCACCCCAGAGGAGGTTGAAAGGCGTAAAATAACGTAACCACTGACTTTACACAAGAGTATCCACTTTCAGTTTCTGCTTGTATATGGAACGTCAGTATGGATTGTGTTTGCTCATTAGTATGCCAACTTCAAAGGTTAAGGATAACATAATGACACAAACAAACTGAGAACAGCAATATGAAGTTGATAACTGCTACTGTTGTCATCCACAATTTCATTATCACTGGTAGATTTTGGACATGGTAAGCTAGCTAGCAATATCCATCTTGTGTAACTATGAATCAAAGTATTAATGGCAATATTTCACATAGCAAAAAAAAACAAAAAAAAACAAAAAAAAATAAATAAAATGATGTTGATTTGCTAGTGAATGATAGATCGTATACATGGAATAGATACTATAAAAAAAATATATTTTAAAAAATGAGAAAGAAATAGGCAGGGAAAAAATGTGAACCAAGTACATCCAGGATTGGACATAGAAAATACAAATTTATGAGTGAATGTAGTGAATATTAGCGAATACATGTAATGGAAATATGCTTTTTCAGAGAAGTGAGAAAGAAGCAGGCAGAAGAAAAGATTGGTTGACAACACCCAGGAATGGACAAAGAGGAAATGTGTGGAGACTCCAACTCAAGTTCACAGCTTCAGTGGATGGAGAAAGTTAATGCATTGATCACCAATGATGAAGTTAACAGTTAACTAGAGGAAGAAATAAAGTTTTAATTGAGTAGATAGTGATGGAAATACTGATAGTGATATCTGATGATGTTGTACATTGTTTGGTCTTCTGGTCATTCCTCCTGCCTACCATCTGTCTGCTGATTTCAGTGACAGTAAATATGAAGAATTTGTATACTGATTCAGTTTAATAATTCTCTCAGTATTCTTTTCTTAATAGATTAGCAATAAATCTAGCTTCACATGAAACTTAAATGGCTGATGCAGTTTTTTGTTCACAACTATCATAAGATCTAAAAGTATTATAACCATCAGGACAACCATCAATTGATTCGACAACAGCATGTGTTTGGGTAAATGCAATCAATCCATTAGACATGATGATCAATTCTACCTATCTTAGTTTCTACACATGTCCATAGATTTCAAAATATTCATGGTGTCAGGAGTTTTCTTCTTATCATAAAAATGTCTTTTTTTTGTGCGTGATACTGTACCATCTTTCAAACGACAAGACGTTTTTTTCTTCTTTATATTGTCTGTTTAACACCCTCAAGCCCTGCAAGGGGAAGTAATAAGGTTGGTCACAACCAATGCAATCCCCGTTATATAATATGATTATCTATGTTGAGAATTTTCCTCTGCAACTCTTATAAAAACCATGCTTCTATTACAAGATGAATCAAACATTACAAATCCTGACCTTGTGTTCTCCTTTATCAAACTGGGGTGAGAACAGTTTCTTGTTCCGATTAAACATTTCTTACTGCTCGTGGACACCAATCTCATTCATCCAAAAATTATGACAGAAAACAAAGCAACTGAGAAATATTTCATTATGTGTCATCTGAAGACTAACTGTGACCTATTATCAGATTCCTACATACATGTGAGCCCTGTTTTATATAGATACATCAAAACACTCACTACCAAAGTTAACAGCAATAGATAGAGGAAGTAAAAAAAAGCTAATGCTAAAACAGACAGAGAAATGCACTGAGACATTATAAAACTGACAAATATTTCATTCAAGGAACAATCTAACAAAATGAAATTGACATCTACTGAAAGGCAGATCATGCACATAATCCTGTACTAACATGAAGTTTTACTCAATAACTGGCAAACATTTTTGCTAAGTTCCCATATGTTTATTCTTGAAAATCTCTGAGAGATATTTTTGATAATTGATTCTTTCATGTCACAGCACCTCATTTTTGGGGATCAACTTACACCATGTAATATATTTAAATTAATTCACTATGCAAGGAAATCTGATACAGGGCACACACGTAATAAACGAAACTTTACAGGAGAAATGTGCCAGCTGCCACATCTTGCTCATGATGTGAGCAGAGATGTTTATCAGCCACTGCGAGTGGTCCATGATATTATGTCAGTTCACTGTGCCAAATTTATGTTAATGAAAGCAATAATCAGAATACGAATATATTCAAGATTTCAAAATAGATGACCCAGGATCCTCCAGCAATGCTCTATGGAACACTTTCAGATGGAATAGGAAATAGTGGATGCTCAAAGCTGTACTTTACCAGTGTAAGACCAACCTTAAGAAATCTCTTTCAATTAAGAGGAATGAGAAGAGATAATGAAAAGCCACAGCATGTGGAGATCAGCTGAGCATAAAGAAGTCAAAAGTTATCAAAACAATCAAATATGCATGCTGCAGTAGCAAGGCAAAGACACAAGCAGACTTCAGGGACACAAAAAAGTATGGGTCAAGAAGTTGACTATGAGATACTTATCTCTGCTGTCTGTTTACTAACTATGAGATACTTATCTCTGCTGTATGTTTACTATGTTGACACGAGCAATATGACTGTTTTCCATTTAGGGAAGAGGGAGAGGTAGAGGAGGTAGTTTTACTATTGCTGAATAACAAACTTAAAGCTGTGGCAGTTTTAAATCATAACTTTTTTTTTTATATCTTGCATAAATTGTTCAATAGTATTGCTCTTTGCCTTAAGTAAAAACATTATGAATGACAGAGTTCATTTGATGGATAACCTTATGTTATATGCAAAACCAGAGCCAAATCTTAAGATATATAAATATATATTTGTGAATACATACAAGCAGAAAAAAATGAGAGGAGAGAGAGAGGAAAAAACTCAAAATTGTCATGCATATAGGACAGTATGCTCTAATTTAAAAGAAAACAGTACTGAAAAGCCTTACACGACCATAAAGTGGGACACCCGTGAGACGCTGCAATGAACAGATCAAATACGATACGTGAATTCACACAGTTCTTGAACAACATCCATGACTGGGAAATTTCTTTGTAAACTAAGAGGTCATTATAAAATTATTTTCAAAACAAAACAAACTTGAGAAGTATGAAGAAGATGAGTAAACTAGGAATGACAAAGGAAAAAGACAATGGAAAACTTTCAGGTTTCATAAAGTAATTCAAGTAGTATTCAGGGAAAAAGAGTCAATTGATTTTCCAACCTCAATTTGCTTCTTAATTTTCATTATGCTCAAAGAAAAAAATCATTCACCTGCTGATTATCTTACCAAATAATGCTATAGTATTTCTAAGAAAGATCATCGAAATTAATAAATGTTGAGTAAAATGATCAATGGTCATACCTTTCCACCATTTCCTGGTCCTATCCCAGACTGTGTTTCTAGAAATTTGAGAAGTCGCGAGAGCTGATCTCTATCAGCCAAGGAAGTTGAATTACTTGTCTCCGCCATGGTTGAAGTTGCTGACACTTCTTACTGCTGACCTCTCTGCATGTCACTGACAGAATAGAAAGCAGTTCCACACTGAACTGCTTTTTCTCATTGTGTTGACGATAAATTGTCATATTTTTGCCATGTCTAATCATAATTCATATGACTTACTACTGGTAAGCCAGAAAGTGGGGGAAAATATTACATCGGCAGTTACTTGATTTTCATATTTAAAATATAAATGTATGATCACTCAGGATATCCCCTTCTGTCTGGCACTTATGGTGATCTTGCAAACTGACAAAAAACTTTATACTTTAAAGTTAAACAGTTTGTGGTGGCAATGCTGAGCCTTTTTGAAAGAGGAATAAAAAAAAAAATGTAGGCCAGGAATCAAACTGTCTTGCACCCAGGGCAAATGAGTTGGAAGTCACGCTGGGTAAGTTCGAACTACAGCTGTTTCAAACTATTTTCTGACTCAGGTACCAAATTAATTTCTTTTTTTTTTCTTTCACAAAACAAAAATTAAACCTTTTTCAACCTGAAATAAAAAAATTAAAAAATTTTGGTTTAAATTTTGGTATTCCAGTCGGAAAATAGGTAAAAACGGTTGTAACTAGAGATTGCCCTGCGGGACTTCCAACTCATTTGCCCTGGGCACAAGACAATTCTCAAAACCATAATGGGTGTCAAATAACAAGAAAACAAGGATGAAATCATGGATATAGATCTAGTTTGGGAGTCGTTGTGGCAATGTGTTTGACATTTGCTTCATGGTGGAAACAACGCACATCATGAGGCTGTGAGTTTGACTCACAGATCCTCCCACTAGGCATGATTAGGGGAATGGAAAGATACACAGATTGAAACCTGCATTTTCTTTTCAGTGACTGAACAGTCCCCTGGCATCCTGGGTAGGGAAGCCTGGCATCTTGGATGAGGACAAATATAGAGGTCCTGTGTGTACATTACGCACATTAACTCATTCCCTTCGGTCAGCCGCACTGTGATGGGGGTTAATCTTCCACACTATGGCGATCGACCACACACTGTTTTCTACAGCACTAGATTAATAAAACCACAAAAAATTCCAATCCAACATATCCAACAGTATAAAATAAGTTTGTTTCCAGTTCAGATGATGTAAGTAACTTGATGTAAGTTTCTACATTTAGATGTCCCAAAGCATTCCAGGTGGCGGATACAAAGTTTGATCGCGTGTCTGTTGTGATTCGAGTGTTGTCATGGCTTCAAAACATAAATCTGATCGTCCCCCCAGCATGATTTGCTGCAGAAAGGGCATCTTAAGTGCTAGATTCATGAATTGTCTAGAAGACAAAGATTTTGATGAACATGAGGGGATCAATAATGAGTTTCAAGAGATGTATTACATACACAGGGTAGAGATCATTAAATCTAGACCTCGTGACAGTGATGGTGAATCAGCTGAGTCAGTTGATATAAATCAACCAAGTACCTCAACTGGAATAACAGACAGGAAAAAAACTAGTTATAGCTCTACTTAAACTTCCACTTCAACCCCCAGGCTTAAAACCAAGGCTTAAGCTCCACCACTTTAATGGGGATGAAGTGACAGAAGGAGAAACATTTCATTTTTTCCCAGGTTTCCTGGATTATGGTTGTACTGGGTATTGTTCTAAAAACTTGGTTGGAGCTATCAATGTGTTTTCTAATTGAATTATAAAGTAGCTAGCTTTCATGTTCTGCACTCAGATGATGGTGAGTTTGAAAAATTATAAACAATGATTTTTTCAGCTTCTTTTTTTTCAATCACACTTTCAACCTCATTTTTTCAAAAACAACAACTTGCAGACAAATCATGTATACTTGTCCACATTGTATATTCAATTTCCTTTCCATTGATGTATAATAGTTTATGATTTGCACTAATTCTCTGGTCTGTAGCCCTCAGTTTCTACCCTCACTATAATTTTTCTTCTGGGCAGTTTTAAGAGTTGCATCAGAAAGTGGAAAAGGGTTCCGTAGGGAATGAGTTAAAGAACCCTTGGCAGTTAATAATTGATGAAGAGTAGGTGGAGTGTCCCTGTCTGGACAAAATTTCCAAATATATACCCACAAAAATTCTGAACAAAAACAGGCACCCACTTAAAGCTGAGAAAATCCTACTTTCATAGGATTGAAAGATTTAAAAAAAAAAAAAGATCTAGATCTAGATTCAGCAGGATCATGGGATATAAAATTACCTGAACTTCGAGTCAATGTCGTCTTGACCAGTTTTTCATACCATCAATCAGATGAAAATCAAGATTTATGGACGTGTCTCAATAAAGTATAAACATCTTAAACAAGCAGATCTAGATCTAGATCTACTCCAATTTTTTAAATTAGATAAATCTAGATCTAAAAAATGTCTACAACCGTCTTGATCTAGACTAATGCCGAGTATTCCACAACTGACAGATCCCAGGTGTGAGTAAAGAAATCTGGAAGGGAAGTTTGCCTCTACCGGACAATTGCGAGAAAATCACAAAATATCACCTGAAGTGATATTACTATAAGCATCTGTTCAGAATATTCACGATACGTAACTTGGTCTCATAAGTCAAGTTCTCTAAATTCTAATTCTAGATCTAGATCTATATAGATCTAATCTAGATCTAGACCGCTCAGTCAGTTTGCATTGAATGATTTAAATCTGCCGTTGCTCAACGGTGATTCTAACGATGCAATGTACATACTTGATTGATATCTTGGGAAATAGGTTGGTCAGTCATTTCAAGTCTAGAATTAATAGAATCAATTAATTAATCCCGTGTCCGTTATGAGAATTCACCCCAGGGACACCTGACGGGCACTGACCAGCTGCACAGATCACTATGGCTGCAAGACGCTCCCGTCTGCTAATTTTAGCCATTAACTTCCGCTGTCAACAAATCCAAACTGGGCTGTCACTCACAGAACAATCTCTTACCTGTTCGACAGCGACAGAAAGAAATAAATCATGGCAAAGAGGATGAACAAAATGAAAACTAGGTTCCATAACATATAAAAGCGGACTCGCATCTTGCCGGCCGGGGATGACAGCTCTCAGACTCATTATCGATTGTCATTTGATCTGATGATAATGCAAAAACGAATTTGTTCCATGAGAATTATGGTCCATTAAACCATTGGTTGGGCTAGGGTTGTCCAAACTTTTTGAGAAGAGGGCCAAATTTTATCAGGTGAAAATATGTAGGGTCCGAACATTCTGTTTGACATTCTCTTTAAATCACACATATTAAAATAATCAATGGCAATAAACTATCTATGAAATTTGTATTGCAAATGATATCCAAGAATAACGCCTGCTCTAGTACGAAGATGACACTGTGATCCAGGCTGCGGTAAAAAGTCTAGTCCTACTGAAAAAAAATCCATATTGGAATTGATTAAATGCCAAAAGGCTGCGCACCCAATGGAATTTGCACACTGGCCGCATTCGGCCCATGGGCCGGACTTTGGATATGACTGGGTTAGACTGTGATAAAGTTTTAGGTACCGTATAGCTTTTGGAGAGTACAAGAGTGTAATAAACTAAATGAAAGATTCAAGGTAAAAGTAATGAAGTATCTATCTATCTATCTATCTATCTATCTATCTATCTATCTATCTATCTATCTATCTATCTATCTATCTATCTA
>JBCEWB010493297.1:0-19280 GCA_039654565.1 Peronia peronii | reverse complement strand
GTAAATGTTAAATTTTAATATAAGTGTTTGTTGAGTTTTCTATGTTTGGTAGTTTCCAAGATATGAGGGCGTAAAGTCAGGCAAAAATGAGAATTTCAGCAACTAAAAGTGGTCCGGACAGCAGTTAGTTACGGTCTGACGCACACCAGGTAGGGTCTGACACACACCAGGTTAATTGCGTAACCCGACACCTCTACCTGGGACGACTGGGGCAAAACTAAGTTCTGGCTGGGAAACAGCCTGTCTCCAGTGCACTATGAGCCTGGGCGGGGGTATATGGAGAACTTGGGCTGCCCGGACATCAAGTTCCCCCTGTCGGCCTTGTTGATAGGATCCAAAGGAAAGGATGAACCAATACAGTTTGGTAAAAGCGCAGCTGCAGGAGTTGCTGGAAGGTAGGGAAGAAAGCCGACCAACCGCCTTAGTGGCTCCACTCCGGATTTTCTTTCAGGGTTTACTCCCTTAGCCTTTGACTTCCCCAACACACCCACAAGGCAGTGGGGCTATTTACCTATAGCTAGGGGTTCTGCGACAGGATAGTACTAGGCTACAGTTTACTAGTAGCAGACAGAATTAGACCTAACATCAATTAGAAAACTAAAATTTTTATTTTGATACAGACAATACCTTAACCAATATGTATTTATTACAAATCCACAATATAGAGTGTTATAACTTCATATTATAGTTTGGATTTGAAATATTCGTGAGCAAGACAAACAGAGAATAAATTAATGTATCAAGAAAGTGAACTGGAAAAAATTTTTTGTTTTCTATTCAGTTGCCATGACAATGCTGCCATATTCAATTTTGTGTTTTGAAAATTAACTATTTTCAAAGATTAAGGCTCCTAGAGTATTGAATGCAATTGCTTGAAATTTTTGCACCAGAATAACATAGCTCTATATAAAAGATAATAACTGTGTATTTGTTTTTAGTGGATATGCCATACAAAGTTTGTAATAAATTTTTGAAATATATATATTTACTGATATAAATTTTTCCTCATTTTCCACCAAATATCCCAATTTCTTTCAGAAACGTAGATGAAATTCAGAAAAAGAGATATATATTACTAAATCACATGCTATGGAGAATATATATAGAAGATTTGAAGTAATTTGGTTCAGAAATTAAAAAAGCCTTAGGGAAAAAAGTGAAGAAAACATACATATTGAGAAAATTACAATTGAATTTTCATAATCTTTCTGTACAGTCTTTTAGTGGTGTTGTGTTGGTGCCGTTCTGCATAATGCAGATATTTCTGATCCCATGCATTATTTTTCTGGTATCAGAAGAGATCAAAGTGTTTAAAAATAACTCCCACCCTTCCCCCACCCCCCCCTTCTTCCCTCCAGTCTGCATTGTTCTAATGCTGTTATTGTTATTTTTGTCTTCCTATAATGTGAATATATATTAATACATATATTGTATTTCAACAACTATGAATTTCCTTTTGAAGATAAATAAAGTCTATCTTATCTTTTAAACAGTACCCTTACAGACATTATATCATGAGTAGCATGATGAAAATTGGCCATTCACCAAATTTATTTCAAAGGCACATCTAACTAAAACTAAACAATTCTGAAAATTCCTCTTCAAGCAAGTGTAAGGAAAGACAGATCAACTATCATTTTCAGTCTCGATTTAGATCAAAATTTGTAACAGATTTTTGTTCAACAGATTTTATTGCTCTCCTGCAAAATTTGGTGTTTTAGCACATGGCTGGTTTCATCATGCTGTCAGTAACATTACATAAAAAGACAAACCACAAACAAACAAATGAGCAAACTGAAAGTGCCCATCTCCCTGACAACCATTTCCCTGACAACTACTGCTGATAAAGTATGCATAATAACACCAAGAACATGTCTGTGATAAACATTCAAATTTGTGTGGGCTACTCACTCGGTAAACTTGATACCATGCTCATCCAAATAACCATTGTCTCGCATGAAACCAGCTAATGAGTAGTACTCTGGATCTGAAGAGTACTGTTCTAACTTCTCTCTCACCTCGTGCCGGTTCTTGGCGGATAACTTTCCCAACTCAGCTATACTTGTCTGGCACTGATCCAAGTGTGGTTCAATGGATGGGCCTGGAAAAGGAGAACACCACAACAGATATTACTTTGCCAATCAAGAACTCTTGTTTATACTGACATGATAAATACACACCAAACATTTATGAGCATTCAACCTTCTGCTTCATTTAAAATTCATGGGATTATAGGAAAGCACTTTCTAAGTGTTTGGAAATAATTCAAGGTGATCCTTTAAATTTAAACTGTCCATATGAAAATTAAATTTAAAGTGTACGAAGCAAAGAGAGGATGGGTGAACATTAGAAAATCATTTTGATATCTATCCTCTGTTTCAGAATGACTTACCACATCAAAGCTCAGACTATGTTTTCATTTGTCTACTGTTTTTGCGTTATGCCTTGTTTGTGGTTTCTATTGCATTAACAGATGAATTCTAAGGGAAGGCAACAATCACTAGACTGTTTTTAGTGTGCATTATTTTATCCATCTGTTCTACTGGCGTACTATTTTTTTCCACACTTTATGTATCATGTCTGCACTGGCTTTTGCAAAGATTGATTAAAAAGTATGAATCACATATTCACTGGGTACAGCCCTCTTCCTCCTCCCCCTCCCCTCACCATCTTTTTTATTTGTTTCTCCCTGAACATGAGCAGGATGGTACTTTTTTGGTGTCTAAGTATGTTTTGTTGAAAATCATTTGAAAGCTTTCCCAGATAGTGTTTAACGATGTCATATATTCCATGGAATCTCTGTGTTTTAAATGGCAAGAAAAAGATTTTTCAAATTCTGAATTTCCCGGGATACAGGTCTTCTCTACATAAACACAACTCTTTGCTTTCTAAAACTAATTCCTGCTGTCCTGTCAATTCATGGAAAATATGTATCAGGTTGGAACATTATGTGTAATATAGAAAATGTTGGGTTAACCAGACAACTGCATGAATTTTGATATTTTAACGGAAACTTTTATTCTAAACCCCTCATGCCAAAAAACAGATGTATGGATACAGGATAAAATATGCTAAGCAAGCCATAAATGAAGTGAGATACACAAGGGAGTTTTGAGGAGAAAATTATATTCTATTCACCATGAAATCACAGGAATTCACTCTGAATGTAAATATATGGGCACAAAAGAGTCATAGATAACATAATGTATTATCATTAGATTACTATTTATTAACATATAATACATCATTTCACTCAAGTAACATATCTTTTTCCCCTGATGCCAACAGAAAAATTTGACATTCAAATCATTTCATCCACTCGCACGACATAGCTTAAAAAAAAACAACAACAAACAAACAAACAAACAAACAAAAAAGAATGATGTTCACTATAGATATATTACAATATCTTACGTCACTAAAAACAGAAAAACTTTCCTTAAGAACAGACTGAAAGGAATGCTAAATATTGTGACTAATGGGCAATACCATCTTCACTTATTTTTGGAATAAATCACCTTTCATGCTGATGAAATAACTCTTTCATGGAAATTAACACCATGAGGCATTATGATTAATGAGTATTAAGTTCTACTTGATTTCAGAACAAATCATCGTCTTTTTGGAACCAACAATTTACCTTTGTTCATACTCAGGCAGCACTGATAAAATGTGTAGAGAAAGCAGAACTGTTAAAACAGTGAAAGGTCCAAAGTGATTTTGAAAGTATATCTATATATCCACCCCCACAATGAATAATCTCAACTGGGAAATTTGCCTGAAAGTGTTCATGCAGTGTCCTTCCTTGAGAATCTACTGCCTATGAACCCAGCTCTGCTGCAAGTCTGACTTTTTTTCACTATAATCTATTTTGCCTAAGAACCCGCTCAAAAAAAAAAAACAACATTTGAGGACTCAGTGTAGGCCCAAAGATGCGAGCATGCATGACATCAATTATGTCAGATTATTCACTATAGGGAATTACAATACCCCAGGCACATGGTAAAGTAGGAGAGAAGGTGAATGGAAGAGAAATACAAGGTGGGACAGAGAAGAGATAGTGGACGCAACATCGCTATTGCATAATCAGGCCACACATGGATTAAGATCATAACCATTTCATTGTCTGCCATTACACGGGGGTGGTGCTCCGCGACTGGTTCTGTATTTATAAGAATAAGAACACTCAACTTGCTGACAGTCAGTTTTCACCAATGGACGTAAGGTAGACGTGTTAATTTTACAGAAAGTTTAAGCACAAGTTACTCTACACAGAAGTCATTCATGATTCTCCTCAGTCAAAAAAAACTATACATTCTTCTTCAATAACAATATATTACACTTTCTATACACCTTTTGGCTCCCCGGGGACGGCTATCCTGGGTTCAGTCATCATTCATTATGATGAAATATTAAAATATGCCAGCATTAGCAATGAAATTTAAGCACAAAAAGGGCAGGAACTGCTACATGTAATTTCAAAACATACATGTATACATATCACTAACAATCAGTGTCATAGCGTTTGAGACAATGGTTAAGTGGATTCTTTTTCAAAACGTTTCGGAGCCTGTCTGCAATAGCACCCACTTTTTGTGTATACGGTTGGCCATATGCTTGGGCAGCGACTACTGTATTTATTTTTGGTCACTACCAGTAATTTAGAAGAAGACTTGCCACCTTTGAAAAGTATTAACCTCCAGATGCTAGAGTTGAATCTGTATTGCTTTTACTGAACTCTAAGGAGAGACTATTTCACCAGCTTTGACAGTGAATTCCCTGGAAGTTACTGCTGTTTACCATCAGGGTGCAAATGGCTTTATGACCATCAGGTGCAAATGGTTTTACACAAACTTTGTGACATTAATGAAAATTGCCATATTTCATACACCAAATTAAAGAAGAGATCTCTTCCTATGTGAGGATACAGGTAATTCAAAATTGTAAAAATGAGACTCGAAGGACTGGACTGAATGAGGTGTTCTGAACAAAAAAAATCAATGGTCAGCAAGAGTACAGATAAAAACATAGTGTATTGCTCCGGAAAATTCATTCACAAATTTCATAAAATTAAAAAATTACGTTTTTAAATACGTGACACATATCAATCTTTAATGCCATATACTGAATTCTGTGAAAATTTTCACCATCTTTCCAAAGCCCGACTTATACAATGTAAAGTTTTAACTGAAGAGAAAAAAATGTAAAATGTTTTCCTTCTTATTTGTTTTTACTTTTGGAACACGATGGTGTGGAGTAAATAAATAACAAAGCAGAGAACACACGAAACAGCAACTACACAGGACAGAAAGAAATGAAAGACAGAATCTTGGAATTGATTTTGAGGTTAGCACAAAAAAGGTAAGCCAGCTAGCAAATCACCTAGTGACCAATTATGAAGCAACGAAAACTCAGGGCTGAAGGCAGTTTGAATATTTAAGCAGATCATACCAGCAAAGGCTTTGACTGGGTACTGTGCTGGTCCATCAATTGCCATGGTTCTTCCAACTTTTTCTAAAGGTGCAGAAAAGGGCGTCTCACAAGAAGTATCCACTTCAGAATGTGACAAAAGGCTTTTAGGATCTATGAGAATAGACAATCCCAGAATCTTCATCAGTTAGTCTGTGAGTTATGATACGATTCACTAATCTTGACTAAAACAGAGACAACCCCTTTTTGTTTGCACTCTCACAACTTCATTCGTGGACAGATTTAGCTTACATATCTAAAGACTAGAGTTATGATATAATTATTTTATGTCCATTTTTCTTATTGTTTGAAAAATTACATATGCATCAATCCATTGGCAATTTTATTTGACCAAACATGATGGGAAGAAAACAAAGTTGGTCAGCTCTAAAAAAACATGTTTGTCAGCTTGTTTGTTTATGTTGGGGTTTAACAGCCCATCAGCATGAATGTGGCTATGTCTTGTGATCTGCCGCGTGTCTACAATTCTATATTTTCACGTTAATGGTTTTAACTTTTGTAATAGAGGCCAGTCTGGCACAAGAAGCACAGGATGGTATGTGGACTTATTTTATTAAAAGGATCCTTCGGAGAATAACTCGAGATGTGGGCTTCTCAAGCGCCTCTAAAGTTGGTGCAATCTAAAAGTATGTGTGCAACTGTGAGTTGACAGTCTCAAGCCACACACTGTGGAGATGTCTCTCTCCTGAAGAGAAAAGAATTAGTGAAATGAGAATGACCAATACTCAGGCAGCTGAGGGCCTGATCTTGTCTTTGCAGCTGACAAGAACTTGACTGAGGTGCAAGGTCTGACTGGATAGAGTAAAACTTATTTGCAGTCTGCTGATTCCATCATCGTTTTCCTCTGAATTTGATGTACTCATCAATGTTTGACCTCAGATCCAGATGAAGGACACCCTCATCCAGGGCATCCAATATCAAGCAGACTTTGGCGATAGAATCTGTCACCTCCTTTTCTGCAATCCCATATGACTCAGTCTCCAGCCCATGCGAATCAACACTGCCTACTGCTGAAAAGACTGATGGTGTATTAGGAGGTGAATTACCCTATTGTCATTAAAGATGGGGTTGTTTATGGCCTTGAGCAGTAACAGGGAGAATGAGTGGCACTGTGTGCAAACCTAGCTTTGTGAAAATAAGTAACACACCCCTTGGCCCTCTAACACTAATAAGAGAATAATCATAATATCCATACTTGTCTTTAAAATAAAAAAAAAGAAAGAACAAAATGGTTGAATGAAATCAAATCAAATCAAACACTTGAATAAAGAGAGCAAGGCAACACAGCAGACACAATAATTTTCATCCAACAACGGTTAACTTAAATAATCCAAAACACCAACATCACAGTGTAATACTTGCTAAATACTTTCAGTGACAGGGTAATGCTGGGTTGTTCCAAGCTAAATATTAAAAAATCTCCCATGAATGTTGCGATTTTTTTTAACACTACAATGAGACATGATTGTGTAGACTGGGCTAAACCATTCTATCACTTGGCAGTGCATTGCCCTCTATAACTTTTGCTGATTTGGTAAATGCTATACAATGCTATATCCTCAGTCCCTTGTACTAGCAAGGAGCTCAGTTTACCCTCTTTTTTCCATCTCTGCCTTCCAAAGTGGTCCTTTTTCATTTAATTTTATTGTCACTATATTGTTTGTCTATCAATGGGACATCAATGAAAGCAAAGTACTTGTGTGTGGTTCTTTCAATATTTGTAGGTTGCTGGCCATCCCATTTAACATCCTCCTATGAAATACTATGAATGGTTTGATGCAAAATGAGACACATCACATTTTCATATTTTGAGAAAAATTAGAAATAAATAAACATGTTTTGGAAAACATACGAACCTCTAATGATTTGCTACTATTTGACATATTGCATTTTGCAAAGAATAGTTTAAATCAGGTCATATAACTCACACTCACTCCCAAACATATCGCATCCACCTATTTTGAAAATATATGGCGCTTATCGCATTTTGCGGCCAAACCTTTCATTATTTTGTTCTCAGTAGAGACAAGTTACCAAGGAAGGCATGACTCACTAGAAGATAATGAATGGAGATCATACTCTTCTCTCCCAAGCTCTTCAATTCCTCTACCTGTCAGAAAAATGGGAAAAGACAATAAAAGAAAGTCAATAGGTTAATTTACATGTCATTATTTCACGTCACATGCATTTTACCACGAGAACTAATTTTTGATGGCTTAATATCTTGGCTATCAAAAACTCCACATCAAATAAGGGATCTAATTTGATCTCTGGGCTTTCCAACATTTTCAGCACATATTTCCAATTTTTGCACGTAGCTCAACTTTCCAAATGTCATATAAAATTAATTTCTAGCTTTAATTTTGTGAATTCATCAGACACTTAAGCTCCAAACATTACCACAAACAGTCACCTCTCATTTTTCACGTCTTATGTGACTTTCTCTAAAGATGGTTATTCTGCTTCTCAAGGCATCTGCTGCTGAAAATCCTAAAATTGTCAAATCGACAAAAACTTTCATTCTAAAGATACATAAATTAAATAATAGCAACATAATGAGAATTAAAATTCCGTAAAGCTTTACTGCCCTCCATACATGGTTGCCATGGGAACATCATAAACAGACATGATATTGACCAATTAAATGAAAAATTAAAATCCCATACCTTGCTATATTTTAAGCCACTTCTTTCAAATTTTGAGATGAAAAGGTCTGAACATTACTCTACATGAAAATAATGCCAGATTTTTCATATATATTTTCATTTACAAGATATTGAATTCGACATTTTGTAATAGTGCAGCCTATTAAAAAGATTAATT
Source organism: Peronia peronii (assembly GCA_039654565.1). Lineage (NCBI taxonomy): Eukaryota > Metazoa > Mollusca > Gastropoda > Systellommatophora > Onchidiidae > Peronia > Peronia peronii. Next base: position 10,967 of record JBCEWB010493297.1, on the reverse strand, counting down.
CTTTCAAAATCAATTCAGTTTAACTCACTGAAGACTGAGCTTGTTTTGAGTTTGGATACACTGAAGACTGGCATTTTCAGAGGAATTTCAAAAATTAATAAACACACTTTTCATAGTCCCACATCAACCATTTTAATATATATGGCATTACTAATCAACACAGTCTGATACAGAAAACAGAAATGGATTATGTCACAGTTATTTTTTAATGATTTTTTAAAAATGAGTCAGATTTTGGGTTTCCTGAGAATTTGGGGAAAATATTGGAAAATGTGGATCTAGCTGAGTTGTCAGACAGCGAAGGTTTCTACATCTCTGCCTGCTGTGCAGAAAAAAGTTTTTCTAGATTTAGAAGCACTAGATATAGACAAGGAAGATGCTGGTGCTTTGCCTTTATCCTTCTTAGTACTACACCCAGGATTAAGAGATCTAGATCTAGAATTAGGAATTGTTAGACCACCTGTATCGTAGAACTCTTGTTTGCTAGATCTTCAGATTTATCTAATTTCGGTCTCCTGTGTCTGACAGGTCAGCGTCAGAACTGACAGAGTCATTGAATAGTTTGAAAACTTTCCACTTTCCTTGCCTTTCCCTGCTCGCCATTGTGTTTATTAGATCAACTTGACTACTGTTTTCCATCCCTCCTTTCACTCTGAAGTGACTTTCCTAGTTCTTCAAAAACTCAAAAAGTTACTAATTGACTTCCGCCAAACTCGGTATGAAACGAAACAAATGGTAACTCTGTGGTAAAAAATGGTTTCCGGGGCATTTGCGGGAAATGGGTCAGTGTGAAAAAATTATAAAGTCAATTCTGCATAGGGTGCGGGAAATGTCTCAATTGACCACCAGACTGTTCCGCATATGTCCCAAATACATTTCTTACTGAAAAAAGGCATTATTATAATGCAGAGTACTTATTGATAAATGTCTCCTCCAAATTTTAAGCAACTTGGACAAGAAATAAAAAAGTTATAGGCATTTGATTAGTAAAAAATGTGCAACTGAGAAAATAAGCGAGATGAACATTAGTAAAACTGAAATAAAAGTCACACCTTGACCTCTAAAGCACTCCTGCACTATAAGCAGGCCCTCCTTCCATTTTCTCTTGTTCCTCCTGCCTCTTTCTTTTTGCCCCTCTGATAATATCCTTCCTCTTTGACTGTTTATCTGCCTGTACTCCGACACAAATTTACACAGTCCCTCTATCTGAATAATAGTATTGCCTTCACCACTCTCAGGTTGTTCATTGCCAACGTCCAAATCACACTGCCTAAGGTAGTTCAACCTAAGGTAGTTCAGCTTTTTCTCTGTGGTGGCAGAGGTCTTCTCTTGAACAGCATTGGAACAAGATGGCACAGATGGCTGTGTACATATGTGATGTACCGTGACGGTTCGGTCCACAAGGTACATTTTGGGCAAACTGAGTTATTGATGCAGTGTGAAAGAGTGATATCTCAGCTATCCTTTGACACCAGTTTCATTGCTTAATGACATTATTTGATAGAGTTATGAGCATCTAAAGCTACTGCATGCAGTTGTCAAAAGAAATAAAAATTCTGAGAAATTTGCTTTCAAAGTTTTGCCTTTTGTCTTAGCAATGGACTGTACATTTTTAAAAGTGATATTTACCTAGTTTTCGAGTTTAATTCCATGTTTTGATTTGTTTACATGAAACAGTAATGCTTAAAGAAATCCAAAATTTGACCATTTGACCCCCCCCCCCCCCCTCTTGATCTTTCTGCCCCATTTGCTTGAAACCGCCTGGTACACCTTGTGGACAGAACCGTCATGATGAGTCACATATATCTGAAAATGGGTACTGTGAAGGTGGTCATTATTATCCGCCTCATCAGTATTTTTTCTGGGCGCTGTGGATCTATATGTACCTAGATCTCCTTCACACACACGTTTTCTTGCTTTCAACAGATGTACTGATTGCCTTTTCCTATGTGGCATTATTGCAAAAGTAGAGGTATGCAAACAATCTACTGCAGTGGTAAGAAGGACAAAAGTGATGGAACACATATACTGTTTACAGCAGAAGCAGAACCAAGGTGAAGGTGTAATTATGATGTAACCAATCAGAGCAGACTTCTGCCGCTCTTCAGTGAATCACGCATTTCAAGGTCATCTACTGTTCATGTGGACAGCAAAATTAGATGAACAGACCTCATGGTTGCCTAGCATAAGAATGCTAGAGTTATATTTAGACTGACACAGTTTGACAATAATGTGCTAATATTCAGAGCAAGCTTTCCAAGGATACCAAGGTGTCCCAGTTATTGATAACCGGAAGCCTGGTTGGCAAGACGTAAAGTTTGGCAATGTTTGTTATAAGTAAGGGAAGGGCATATACATGGTTATCTAAAATGCAAATTTAACTGTTTTATAAACTCTTTATTTCAGATAAACACTGTATGGGATAAAAAAAAAATGGTTATAGGAAAGAACAATTCGAAAATAAAAAATTTGAAACAAAAATTGTTGATATCGATGTTTTTCAGCCACAGATCGCCATAAGAAAAATGATGCTCTGGATATCAGACTATCATAACACACATTTCAAAGATTTCTCATGCCACATCCATTCCATTCATATCGTAGAACACCCTTCATTCATAGATGCTGCAGTATTTGTACCTTTCTCTTCTTCACTGATTTTCCCTTGTCTGCTATCGTCATGGCCAAATACTGAAGGTACATCTGGTTGATGAGTATAGGATAGAGCTTTGTCAGGAAAGCCTGAAATAATATGAAAGCAGCAAACTCTGGACATGCAGACAAGCGGAAGGCACAATACTGTGCTGTGGCAAGCTACTGACTTGTCAGTCTAAATGGGCCGCATTAGCACATGGCTTTGGAATATTTCATTTTGAGTGCTGATACCACCCACACATTGGAATGACACAGCACAAGCCTACATCATAACCTCTGACTGACCATGTGCTTCCACAATTTTTCCACCCCTAATCCCACCTCCTAAACAGATATACAATATGTGAAACAGTCATTGGTAGGGGAGTTGTACCCCCCTCCCCCTGAGTTGTACTCCCCTCCTGTCTAATGGAATACAATGTTTTTTTAAAATGTATGGTTTTGATGTGATTTGATGTGATGCCAAGGAGAGCGAGGTTGGATACGAGGTGAGAAATCTGAGAAATTACTAGGTAGACAATGGGCCGGTTACATGGGCTAGAACTGCATAAAATCCCCCCCCCCCTTCTACTTTTCACCATATGGAATGAGGAAATCTAATGCTAGAAGCCCAGTCAATCATTAACACTCACAGCATTAGACAGGTAGATCTGTGTCACGAACTTTCTGGATGTTACATGGGTGTTAGTCGTACGTTGTAAGTGGTGATCAGGCGCTGAATGCAGATGAGACACACACAGTGATGGAGAAATAACAATAGGAATTCTCACATCGAAATGATGCAGAATTTATTGCAGGTGCTTAGTAACAATACAAACTTCAGTGCAGCTGTTTAACTCCAATGCACATAGTTCTCACTGCATTCTACTTCTTGCTCTCCTCTTGCACTTTCTCTGGATAGGCAACAGCTAATCTTGGATTGTCCCGAACCTATGAGACTCAGCTCTCACAGACCAGAATTCTCTAGACCTTAGCAGTCACCATTGCTACACCGTGACGTAGTGGGCCCCTCGAACCCCCTCGAACAAACAAGTCCTCATCACAAATTACTGCCGCACACACAAAACCATGATGTAGTGCATACACAAGTGATGTATTACACACACAAGATCTGACTGGAAATATATCGTACAAAGTGCTTAGAGAGTATCTCAGACGCTCACAAATCTGACTGGAAATATGTCGTACAAAATGCCTAGAGAGTATCTCAGATGCTCACAACACACACTTGCAAGGGCCTAGTGTATATAATGACGAACCGCTAAATATCGCTCGCAACACACACTCGAGTGTACCCAGTATGTATAATCATGATTCATTACACATTCCCCCTTTTAAGAATTTTGTAACATAAAACAAAATTCTAAATACTCAACGAATCATGGACATTCCATTGAAGGCAAAAAATCTTCTACACATATGACATCTCCCGACTTTCAAGCGCAATCTCAAAATGAGATTCAATTCAACCATTCCAAATTGTCAAACCCAAACAATGCGAACTTGTGACACATGGTACATCAAATACAGCATTAAAACCAGTGAATCAAATAACTGAACACTTCAACAAACTGTGATGATCACATATCTATACATCATCAATAACATCAAACACATCCTTCACATAAATATAATCTATACGAGTGTCTTACATGAGCTAAATCCCTCCAGGTCTAAATCAACCTATCATGACTCAAAAAGTCAGCACCAACATTCTCGGATCCTTTCACATGCTCAACATTAAAGGTAAAACTCTGCAAAGACAATGCCCAATGCATTATTCTAGAGCTTTCAAACTTAGAAGCAATTAAGAACTCTTGAGGTCTGTGGTCAGTTTGTAGGGTGAAGTGCCTTCCATAGAGATATAACGAAAATTTCTTCATGGCCCAAACTATGGCCAAGCATTCCTTTTCCATGGTCGAATATTTCTTTTCTCTATCAAGCAATTTATGGCTTGCATAGGCTATGGGGAGTAAACGACCACTGACCTCCGGTAATAAGGTTACCCCAAGTCCGACATCAGATGTGTAAGTCCGCAGAGCAAAGGCCTGGTCCAAGTTCGGTAGATGCAGAATCGGCTTGGAAACAATGGCTTGCTTCAATGATCTGTAGGCGTTCTCCTGTGCATTGCCCATCTCTCGTGAGGTCCGACAAGGGTGATGCCACAGCGGCGAAGTTCGGGATGAACTCCTAGTAGTGTCCAACGAGTCCGAGGAAAGATCTCACTTCCTTCTTTGTCAGGGGTCTCAGAGCCTCTCGAACCTTAATGATGTTGTCCTCCTGCAACCCTATTGTCCCTTCTCCGAGGCGATGACCCAAGAAGTCGACAACCGTTGCCCCAAGGACATACTTTGTTGGACGCGCTGTTAGATTTGCCTCCTTCATCCACGTCCTTACATGTTCCTCCCATGACCTGGTATGTACCAAAATATCATTGACATAGTTGATCACATTCTCCATTCCACCCAACAGCTTCTTCACGGCACGGGTCAGGGTGGCTCCAGAGTTCATCATGCCAAAAGGCATACTAACAAACTTGTAATACCCGTCAAGAGTCACGAATGCATCTTTGGGACGTCTTCAGGTCGCACAGGAATCTGCCATTATCCTTTGCTGAGGTTGATCTTCAAGAAGTACTTGTCCTCCTGAAAACTTCAGCCGGAGGTGTCATTGGATGTGGGTCAAAGATCGTGAGTTTGTTGAGCCTCCGATAATCTACACAGATCCGATTTGACCCATCTCTCTTCTTGACGACCACCACAGGCGAAGCACATAGTGAAGAACTCTTGTGGATAATGCCAATCGCCTCCATTTCCTTGAGTTCTGACTTCAGTGTTTCACGAATTGCATAGAGCACTGAGTAAGGCCTCTGGCGAACGGGTGTGCTGGACGTAAGGTCGATGCGATGTTCTGCCAGGTTGCTGCTCCCAGGATGATCATTGAATATTTCTGCATACGAGATGTCGCAGCCTCCACTTCCTTCAGTTGGGAGCGGGTCAGTTATTCGCCATATCGTAGGTCACTAATGCTTTCTTTCTGGCCCCAAACTCCAAGTTCAGGGAGTTCTTCAGGACACACCTCTTCCTCCTCAACCTCATAGTCCTCTACAACTGCCATACTGGCAGCGCTCACTGACTGGCTTATGTCTCCTAATTCTTCTCCCCTGTAGTACACTGCGGCCACTGTATTCGTGGTCTCCATCACACCTGTCAACTTGCCACATTCTTCTCGGGAGATGTATTTCTTCTGGAGATTGGCATGTAGTGATTTCTCTTTCCCCTTCACCTTCACTTTATAATCGTTCAGGCCAACCACTTTGACTACATCGTATGGCCCCTTCGACTGCATTAGAAGTTTGTTGGTGTCTGTGGGCAACAACATCAGTACCTTTTCTCCTGGGCAAAACCTCCTCTGCTTGCTCTTTCTGTCGTAGTACTTCTTCTGCTTAGTTTGAGTCTTCGACAGCTCCTCGTGAGCTATCTTCAAAGTATCATCCAGTCTCTCGCTTAGTTCAAGGACATACTGATAGCTGGACTTGACTTCTGATTCTTCTATGTCCTTGGTCCACAACTCATGCAGGATGTTCACGGGGCCTCTGACACTCCTCCCATACAACAGGTCGAAGGGTGCAAAATGAGATGACTCTTGTGGCTCCTCTCTGTAAGCTTACAGCAGGACATTGATGTAACAGTGCCATTGTCTCGGCTGTTCACTGCAAAGCCTCTTCAGCATGGTCTTCAAGGTTCCGTTAAACTTCTCCACCACCCCGTTGCACATCGGATGGTAAGGCGTAGTCGTTAACTGGGTGACACCAAGAAGTCTGCACATCTCTTTCATGCAATCTGAAATAAACTGGGTGCCTTGGTTGCTAAGCACTTCGTCCAGTATTCCTAGACGACTGTAGATGCCCATCAGTGCCTCTGCAACTGTTTCTGTATCTATCTTCTTCAATGGGACTGCATCAGGGTACCTGGTGGCACAGCGTCAATATGTACTTGCGTTGGTCTCCTCCGATCCTTGTAAATGCCTGATCCCGGAAGAGTCCCCCGGGTTGTCACGAACTTTCTGGATGTGGAATGGATGTTAGTCGTGACGTTGTGAGTGGTGATCAGGCAGTGAATGCGGATGAGACACACACAGTGATGGAGAAATAATAACAGGAATCCTCACGTCGAAATGATGCAGAATTTATTGCAGGTGCTTGGTAACAATACAAATTTCAGTGCAGCTGTCTAACTCCAATGCACACAGCTCTCACTGCATTCCACTTCTTGCTCTCCTCTCACACTTTCTCTGGCTGAGCCCTTATATAGGCAACAGCTAATCTTTGACTGTCACGAACCTACAAGACTCAGCTCTCACATACCAGAATTCTCTAGACTTTAGTAGTCACCATTGCTACACATAAAACTGTGATGTAGTGCGCACCTTGAACCCCCTCAAACAAACGAGTCCTCATCATAAATTATTGCCGCACACACAAAACCGTGACGCAGTGGTAAACACGTGACATAATACACACACAAGATCTGACTGGAAATACAGCCTACAAAATGCTTAGAGAGTATCTCAGAAACACTACGCTCACAACACATACTTGCATGGACCCAGCGTATACAATGACGACCCACTAAATATCGCTTGCAACACACATTCGCGTGTACCCAGCATGTATAATCATGATTCGTTACAATCTGGACACGGGCAAGACACTCACGGCGACACTGACCATCACTGGCCACTTGACTAAATGGCTGTAACTTTACACAAACGCCCATTCTTCTGGCTTGGGAATTGTGTTGTGTGTGCAAGAGTACTGCAAAACTCCGTCTGATTTTATAGAGAACATAGTGGCCTGATCAAAAACATAGATCTAGGCGATGTTCTAGACACTCGTGACTAAGCAAAAAAAAAGTTTGTAGTTTTGTTAATTTGGTATTTTCCTTGGATGCTATTATTATTAAGATTATTTAATTTATGAGAAACCCAGGATTTTAAGCACTTGTCAGAGTGCCCGGGATTTCGCTTGAAATCCGGGAAAATCCCGGTTTTTCCGGGAGGGTTGGCAACCCTGGACACAGGTTAAAACAGTAAGTGAATGATAACAACAAGTAAACATATGCTATTCATAAAAGTGAATTTATTTCCATGAGGTACTACAGCTGTGAATAGCAATGACTATTCTTTCAACAACTGATTTCTGAAATGTTAATACCATTTGCTGAAGAATTAATCATTGTTATAAATTTACTGCCAATCTGAATTTTTTTCACATAGACTCAAGTTCAAGTTTTACTCTTTGTTAAAAAAAAAAAAAAAAGAAATGATTTAGCTCAATTGATCTGAAAATATTCTTGTGATCTCTTCAAATTCAGCTAAAAAGTGTTAAAAAAAAGTTAAGATATCTTGGCTCTATTCTGAAAATAAGAAAAAAAAAAATTTACTTGCCATTTCTACAAGCTGGCATTGATGGATTAAAAAAATACATCAGTAATAGAACTGTGAGAAAACTGACATATTTTATCAGAAACAAACTCATAAAGATGTTTGTTCACAAACATGACAACAAAAATATCCCAATCCTCACCCATGCCAGGCATGTCAGAGTATCTACTTGATCTTCTATTTCCATTTCCATCCACATTAAGTATTACGCTTGAAGAAGGCAAGGAATCTATGGACGAGAACCTTTTCGGTTCTGGAACCTTCTCTTCTATGTTCTTCACCAATGGCTGCTGTTCAATATCTTCTTTGACAACAGGCACATTCTCCAGTATCAGACCCTCAGTCTCTGCACTCCCTCCATCTGAAGTTGTTGAAGGCGCTGTTGGATAAAAGCTGTCTACATCATATGTTAAGAATTATGAACAATATCATTTTCAACCAAAAGTAATGAATTTAAAAAAAAAAAAAAAAAGAAAGAAAGAAAAAACAACAACAAAAAACAATAATAAAAGAAAAGCAAATTTCACTTAAAACAGCGTTTTCCTTAACCAAATGGCATTGACACAGCTAATCTCAGATTAATTGCTATTTAAATCCTGATGAGTACTGCGCATGAATACATTTCTCTACATTCAAAATTTCGAACTACAAGTAGTGGGCATGAACTTGGCATCTGTGATATTAGTGCCTTCTTGTCATCACCAATTCACCTGGTTGTCATGTTCCATCCTGCATGTTAAAACTCCCGCACATTAAAAAAAGGCATTGTTTAGAAAACTATTTATTAACATGCTTAATACTTTAAAATAAATAATCGCCAGACATTGTGAAGTTGCTAATGTGCTTGTTTACAAGAAAAATGGCTTAAACACTCCTGACTGCCTCTGTAGTAAATGAAGCCAGGAGATGTAATATTACTAGCATAGTAAGAGAGAGGATGCTGCAGGAACAACAGAATGAATTTTTCACTGGAGATAGCTCCAACGCTGACTGACATCAAATGATGGAAACGATCCAATGAGCATCTAGATCCATATCTATATTCAAATCAAAGGCAAATGAAACTAGATCTAGACCTTCTGCTAGGAGATAAATTTGCAAAAAAAAACGATAGAGGTGTAGTGCATCTTGTGTCTTTGTACTATTAATATTCTAGAAGTAGTTGACACCATTTGCTGCACATAATCTATCTACACCTAGATCTACTTTTTCAAATGCACAGGCGAATCGAAATCGCTTCCATACATAGGCCTACAAGGAATCACGTAATGCTGTGAAATCTTTCAAAACTTATTTTTAACCAGGAATTTGTCATTTCACATGTTTGTTGATCACTGGTGATAACTACAGAGCTGTTTTGATTTGGTATGAGTTGGATGTGCGATGTTCGTGTGAAGATTTATGTCAAAATGTGTAAAAAATAAAAGTGAAAACTTTAATTTTATTTTTTTTATTTTCATAGTAAAATGATTGGTTCCTCATCAGTAAAATGCTATATCTCAGCATCTAATGACCTTATTTACGAAATTCAAATGGCGTTTTGTTCAGAAAATATATAGGGTTTCAGAATCTACTACTAACTGAAAATCAAAAATGTTCAACATGTGCCTTGTTTTCGCTTAACGCCTCACATGTGTGTTCTCTCCCTCAAAATATTTGTGTTGTTTTCCCCCTTCATGTAGAAGTATGGTCATCATCGAAGATTTCTCTACTTTGCCCAAAAGCCTTCCTTCAAATGTATGAGCTGTACTTCCTTAATAACTTTGCTGATAACGGATGGATTTCACAAGCTGATGCATCGTGAAATTTCATGTTCTGAGTAAAATGGACTTGAAATTTCTGCCTCAGTTGATCGTTTATATCTTGCATATTTCCTGGCAGATTTTTGTTGTTCATGTTTAATGTGCTCACATATTCCATCTTGTTAACAGATTATCATTTTCTCATTTAGATAATATACTTTTCAAATGATTTGCATATTTTCAGTAAAAATCCCTAATATGTCAATCTGTCACATCATAGTTTTGCACCCAATCAAGTGATACGTAGTCAGCACCACTGCACACTGGCCTCGCCTACTGATTATGCCAAGCATATTAAGTGTGAAGGATGAACAACTGAAGATTTCCAACACTTACAGGTCATTTCATCATTGTCATAAAAAAAAAAGGAAAAAGAAAGAAGGAAAGAAAAACTATTTAAAAAAATAGTAATATACTTTTTAAAAAGTTTTAAAAAATAAAAAATAAAATAAAATTTGAAACAAGCTACTTTTTTTAAAGACACTTTTGTGCTAAAATTACCAATTTCTAAAATTTGTTGGAAAAACAAAACAAAACAAAACCCAAGTGATTACGTTACACACATTTTTTAAACTATGAAAGGAGTGCTCACTGTTGAAAAAAAAAAAGAAGTACATTATCATGGTCTTCAGAAAAGAAGAAAATGCCTAAAGCATGGCTGGAACTCAGGGTTCTTATTTTGTCCTGGGTATATGTATGTGTGTGTGTGTGTGGGGGGGGGGGGCAAGGGGAGGTAGAACACGGGTAGAAGCCACTACCGTGGACATTTAATAGACACTGACAGTAGCTTCCATTTCCCCACATTTTTTTTCTTTCTTCTATCCATCCTCTTTTGTTTGGAAGTCGTCTTCGGTGAGTCAGCCACTCTCTGTCACCTTGTCTCTCTCTCTCTCTCTCTCTGTCTTTCTCTTTTGCTTTTGAGTCGTCCACGCTTTTTGTCAACCTTTCTCGACTTGTCGTTCTCTCTGCCCCTCTCTTTTTGGTGTCGTGGATAGATAGATAAATAGATAGATAGATAGATAGATAGATAGATAGATAGATAGATAGATAGATAGATAGATAGAT
>JBCEWB010493186.1:0-19282 GCA_039654565.1 Peronia peronii | reverse complement strand
GTGCTCTTCATCTCTCATGTCAGACCTCCCACCTTCAACCTCCCTGATCCATTTTCTTACTGTTTGAATTGATGGGGTATTATTCTCCATAACTTGGCAATGATCACCATGTGTTTCCACAGCAGACTTGCCAAGAAGAGTTGAAAATTTGATCACAACTCGGACATCGGAGCGTGAGTAGGTTGCAGCAATGTTTTGCTCTGCCATTTTCCTTGGATTTACCTTGCACAAAGTGCACAAGTACACCAAAAGTGACATGTGACAACTCTATGACACATTCACCAAAGCACTTGAAATTTGGCACTGAGATTTCTTAGATATGACATCATTATGTCACAAACTTTGGTGGCTGTAGGTTGCGTATTTTTGAATTTATAGAGGAGGGGAACTTTATTCTGAGACAGACCTTGTAACTGATTGTAACAAACTGTAACAGATGCAACTGACCTGGTTTGGGTTCTATGTTTTCATGTTGTTTTTTCTGGAAACGAGGTGGGAGATTCCTCTGGAATGCTATCTTGTTCTCATTGGCAGCCTGTGAAGGACAAGATAAAATTGTGTTAATCATTTGACTGTCAGTATTATAATCTTTAAAATTTTGAAACATTACCCTAAACTCTTAGTCTTATATTGGCTATTTCAATCCTTATTAAATAAAAACAAAAGTCACAGCAGAATGTAAATGTCTGACCCTTGACAATAAACAATGATGCCTTCCTTGATAATAATGAGGTTATTCATGAAAGCTAGAGATTGTCATGTGGCAGTGAAAGGGTTAATTCCACTACTGCAAAAATATATAACTGTTACATTTGCCTTGTGGGTATAAGTACTGAGTGTTTATTTAACAATGCATATTTGCCTTATGAAAGACGTTCCAAATTTTCTTCCCACTATTTACACCAAGCAAAATAATTCAAAGTAAAACCCACAAATTTATTTGCTCAATAACTGGAATAAAAATGTAATACTCCATGAAACTAATGCTTAATAAAAGAAGAAATGGTAAAATACTAGTATTTTTAATACAATTGGTTAAAAGTTCAAATAACAATATTAATATAAACAACTCACGCTAATGCTGTAACATGAATTATTTCCAATGAATACCACATTATTTGCACCAGGCTGTGTCTCGTTATTCTGTTTTACATTAAGGTCAGACAAAGCTAAAATTAAACAATTGTATATAAGGCTGATGCCAAAGTTTTTCCGTGTTAGACAAGATATCTTACTTAGATGAAACAAAAGAAACAAACCAAAAATTATACATACTGTATAATAACAAATGGCCATTTTGGATTTCAAGACAAAGACCTTTCAATCTTATAATTCAGAATCTCATACAGTTGTCAATATATTCTGAAAATTCATTCTGCATAACAGCACATACTATAATCTATGTGTCATGTCAGCATCCATGTGAATGAGAAAAGTATTTCTACATCAGAGGGAACTTTCTCTTCCAGTAATGTTTATGTCATAATTTATCAGATTTTGGCTTATAACACATGTCAAAACTAATATTTAAGACTTCAAAATTACATTACTGAACATCAGAACTGATATGTGCAAAATTTTGGGGGAACTAACTGTAATACTTTAAGATTACAAGATCATACATGACAGGAAAAAAATGGCTATCAAAAGGTTATTTTTTGCTTGGGGTGCTTTAAAAATCTTAAAATTTCACCCTTTTTATAAATGATCCAATGCAAATATTTTTTTTTACAAATGATCCAACCCATGTATTTTTTCTATAAATTAAATGATCCAATCCAATTATTGTTCTTCAGGCTAGGGAAAGCTGATGTCCAATAACTGAATAAAATATAATGATGTCAAAATTTTTACCCAGATTCATTTTTTCTCACTCACATCTGCCCTTAACTTCTTTAGCCGGTTTCCCCATTAACACAATATATCTAGAATACACAGATATATTCTTACTATAATACAAACTCTTAACAGAAAGCACGGACTCTACGAAAAACAAAATCATAGTGTAGCAGTGATTTAAAGTGTAGTTCTGATGATAGTGATTATATGATAATGATATTTCTAGACATGCTCTTGTGGAATCATCATAGAGCTCTGAATGCTTAAACCAATAAGAACCAAAGTATAGAGGAAAACCCAGCTACATCAAAAGCCAAGATTTATTTTTTAAATCAATATTTTGGACAGACTTAGGATTTGGTAATTAAACCCTGTCATTGAGGCTATTTAGTCCAAGACTTCCTCACAACATTTTGTGCTTGAAATACTTTCCAAATGTCATACAAGATGAGGTGTCACATAATGAAATCAGTGTTCATCAAATTAACACAACTTGAGATATGACAGTTTTATCGATAGTAAAGAGAATTTTTAATGTATTTTTTTTCCTTTGCACAAAATTCATATGTCCAAGGGTTTCGTTTCAAACGTTTTTTTTTTAAAATTACAAAATTGCGTTAAAAATCTGACAAGTGTTTGATTTCAGCATGATGCATCTCGTATCATGCAAAAAAGCACTCATCTCATATTGCATTCTGATACAACATGACATGTCTTGAACATAGATAATATTATATGGAAACCGTGATAATCAGAGATTTTCACTGGCACCCTTTCGGGTTAAAATAGAAACTGTCATTTCCTAAGCACAGTAATATGATGCATAATCATGGAAACCCTGGCAGTTTTTTTAAGCACTCTGAGAGTTAAGCAGATTGTGGAAAAACCTTGTTAACACCATAAAAATAAATTGAGAATTTAAGAAAATAGTATGTTACAGATTTATCATTCACAAATCTTGAGAAATCCAGATTATAAAGACATCTTAAAGAAAATGTACAATGCTACCTTGTCACTGACAGGGCATCTTTTCCTTTCATATATCCTGCAGCTTTACCTCAAAAATGCTGCTTTACCAAATTAATATTATACATCAAAAAATACTGCAATATGATTCTTTTCTGCAAGCACAAGTATCTATTTTGTTAATGCCTAAGAACCCGGTCCACCTAAAAACCCGCCCCTGCTGCGAAACGGAAGTTTTCCTCTATAATTTGCCCCTCAACTAAGAACCCGCTCCGGGCACTCCCAAACAAAAAAATCCGCCTAAGAGCCCGGTGTTGGGCCAAGACACCCGATTACTTATGGTATAATTCCACATCATACTGTCCACTTCAGAGAAACACACAGGGCTAGATGTGCAGTAAAATGGGGACAGGGGTGGAGAGAACAGGTAGACAAAGGAATGGAAGTGATGGTTGATGTATGACTGCATAATCAGGCCACTTTGTTGACTAATACGCAACCATCTCTTTGTTTGACGACACATGGGATAGTACCTGTGATTGGCTTTGTGGATAAGGAGGAGTAAGTTTAGCCTCCTGGCTGGCTAGCTGTTCTGTTACTTTGGTCAGTCTGTAAACATTTGGGTCACTTGTGCAATTATCCGGGGGCATAGCATAGCAATATCATGTTTTCAAGAATGATACCGTTATGTGAAAACTCACACAGCGTTTAAATGCTGGGCAGTATTGGTGTAATTATGTGCTAAAAAAGATCAGGAATTGTTATATCTAATTATAACATACACACAGGGAAGAAGGCTGTACTTATTCGCATAGATAAATCTTTAACCAACGGTAACGATCAACTAGTCATAGTAGTGAAGACAATCTATGATCAGATGGGATGCGTAACTTTTCAATCTGCCTAGAGACCCGTCCGCCAAAGAACCCACTTTTTTTTTTTGTCTCCCGATGACTGCATTCTTAGGAGGAGATCACTGTATTAACTTCGAACAACAACATGATTTTTTTTTAAAAATATATATGGTTATGCATTCAAATAGATATTATCAAAACCTCATTTTCTACACACCTGAGCATTAAGTATGCTTGAGTATCAAATAAAGCCATACCTATCAAGGGAAAAAAGGCAATACCACAGGACTAAAGAGAACATGGTACACTTGCATCTCACAAAAAGAAAAAAGGTGCTCTATTGTGTTACATGGGTGATTAAAGGATAAAAATAGGTAGAATAATAACCAAAAAAAAAAATTAATAAAATACTGAGTCCAGAGATGCAAATGCAAAACAGCAAAGTTAGCAATGAACCCTGCAGAAAGGGAAAAATACAGCAGATCTTCTACACTCTGAAACGGTTATTACAAAATGCCTTAATACAAAAATTGCGCTATTACAAAAGTCTTTTGGAGTGGCAATTTTGATATGCAATTTATCATTCTTAATACATAATATTTAATACTATACACTAATATGAAAACTGCCTTTTTTACAAAAGGCATATGCTTCTCTAGATTGTATTCTTCTTTCGTACTATGCCATTACCAAGACTATGTCAAGGTAGATCTATCATTTCTTCAGACAAAGAAATCACTGATAACGGGGGTGTTGTAAGTATCCACCCTGCTATACATTATCACAACTATGAAAAGTAGAGACCTGTCTAAATGTACCTGCAGCACAAGTGTGTAATTATCATGTACCCATCCTTCCCATTTTACCCCCCCCTCCTTCATCACCCATGGTCCCAATCAAGTGCATGACATGACATATATGAGGATGTGAAATATTTCGTGCGATGTACCACTATTACACAGCTCTTTATAATTTAATCTAGAATGAAGGTATCGGTGGATGGCTTTGATCATCAATCTCCAAGCATTTCATGGTGCACACCTGCAGGCACTAAATCAGTCAAATCAACTGCGTTAGTCGGTGGTTTTTTTTGAGAGGCAATGTTGAAAAGTCGACAGGCTCTCTTCAGTTTCACAATGAAAACAATGAATATCTGTCAATGTGACACCTCAGATAGACTATAGTGTATAAATCTAGATCTATGACTAGTAATGTTGAATTCGTTGTAACCAAACATAGTAAAGCATAAGAGAACAGATTTACCACTGCATCTACTGTTTCAAATTGCCTTTTCGACTGTTGCAAAATAGCGATAAATCTAACTATTTTTTCTTTCCCCGGCAAATTTTGTATTAACCGTTTTAGAGTATGTACCAACCATAACAACCCAGATACCTGACGCGCTTTTTCATTATCACTCAAAACTTTGGCAACTGTTTTGTATAGGTAAGCATGATCCTGCAAGCAATGAACAATAAGTTACTGGGAAACTTGACCTACTGGGAGCTGAGAAGGTGTAGAAGCCACTAAATGAAGGGGTAGCATTACAACAAGCTGGACTGATGGTCCTGCTTTATTATTTATTTATGACATGCCAGCAAGTCTCCAACTTATCACAGCGAATAGTTCATAAACCACTGTTGGTAACAGTACATGATCATATAAATGCATGTAAGCCTACATTACTCATAACTAATTCCTTTTCTAAGATCTGAAACGGTAAAGCTGAAGGCACTTAAAATAACTTTTTTTTTAATCTAATAACACTAATAATATAAAAATAATAAATAAATAATTTTTTTTATAAAAAAATAAAGCAATGTAAGATAAATGTTCTTTAACAAAAACTTACAATACTATACAAAATATTAAAAAAAGATCGTAAAATGCAGCAATGCAGCCTCTAATAGTTGATGATCAAGTAACTGATTTTAATTCTGCAACTTAATCTACAGACTTAGCTGAACTGAAATATCAAGCTATAACGCTAGCATCACAGATGTTGAACGAAGAAGAATAAACCATAATAGACAAAACTAACATCATAGACACAAAAGCAAAAAAAGCAACTGCAACGCAGATCCAATACTTACAACTTTTCTGCCTCGACCAATGCCAGCACTAAACTGTGTGCCCTTTACGCCCTTGGTTTCACTGTCTGAAGAGTCTGTCTCCTGTGCGCCATGGCGCAATCTCTTGTCGTTGAGAACATCACGGAGATCTCTGGGAACCATATTGCTAACACCACTGATAGATGTCTGTTTTTCTCCATCCTGACCTAAAGGAGTGGATTTAGATATCACACGCTGACCACTGTGAGTAATACCTATTTTTAAATTGCACATTGGAGAGTCACCATCTGATTGTTCACATTTGCCAGAGTCGTCTCCGAAATTCTCTTTGTCCGAATTATCCCACATGTTAGTGTCATCTGATTGCATGTTGGTAGAAGCAGGTGGGTAAATCCTGGAGAATCCGCCACTACTGTTGCCTAGGTGATTTCGGACGTCTCCGCTGCCTGATTCCCGATCTGACGATGATGCTGGAAAATGAAATGTTCCTCCTCGACCTGGTAGGCGTGGGTTAGAAAAGCTTCCCTGAAAGAAACAAATGAGATTAATGTTGATTGCGATAAATCTATAAGAAAAAAGGGCAAATTATACAACCTGTGGTCATATGCACAATGAAAACAAGAATATGATCTAGCTCATATATTAATTTTCCAGAATATAAACAAAAACTGCCAGTCTTGAAAGATGCTCTGTGCTTGTGTCTCTAATGGGAGATCGTTTCACAGATTATCTGCCCCTCCCAAAAGAGGGACTCATGTAAGGGGAGATCACTTTGACCAGCCCTATGACTTCTCTTTGCCAAACAAAAGAGATGCTTAGCATGACTGATTGCTAAAAAATTTGATAAAATTATAATAATAAGAAGAGAGCATTCTCCTTCCATCATAATTTTTGTGGAATTTGTCATGGCGCATGTTTCATGCAAAGGATGCAAAAGTGATTTTATTCATCTTTACACTGCTTGTTGAATCCTTCTTTTGTCTGGTAAAGGGAAGTAATGGGGCTGGGAATAACCATCTCACATTCACATGACAAGCTTGGGTTCTTGTTCAATGAACTCATTTAGAATCTCCACTTGGCAAAACCTGGCCATGTGGTAGCTGAAATTGAATTGCAAGCAGCTGAAATCGCACTGTGAACAAAGGTACAGAACATGTCTTTTCAACAGAGATGCATCGAGTGTTCATTGATCTATAGTCTTGTCTTGTTTGACATGTTTGTTCCACCAGTGAGTTGCACAATAGTACTACTGTCCACAATACACTGCGTTCAACCATGTAAACAAAACAGCAAGGTACCTCTACCACTGATAACATAATATTAAACGAACTGCACATTGATTACCACAACATAATCACAAGGAGATTCTGAATGAATCTAATTTTTTTTTTCAAACCCACGGGTATTGTTCTTGTCCCCCTACAACTTCCCTTTGCTAGACGTAAGAAATGTTGAATAACCAGTATAAAGAAAGAAAAAAGAAAATCACTTTTGTTCTCGGTCTTTGAAAGTTTGACCACAAAAATTCTGATAAAATTATAGTAATATGAAAGAAAACATTTTCCTTACATCATGAACTTTTCATGACAAATGTTCCAAGCAAACCATGCAAAAGTAATTTTTCTTACTATATTGCACTTGTTCAATACTCCTTTTGTCGGGCAAAGGGAAGCAATAAGCCTGATCAAAATCAATCCCAATTTCTAAATACTAGCACCTGAGTAGTTTCTATAGTAACTTACTCGTTTTCCTCCTCTGCCTCCCACCGCTCCACCTCGTCCTCGAATGACTGCTCCTCCTCCTCTGCCTCGTCCTCCCCTTGCAAAATTTCCTCTTCCTCTTCCCCTTCCAATTCCTCTAGAAGGCTTTTTCTTCTTGGTAGTCTGATTGCTGACTAGTTTCTGTATGTGAGCTGTAGATTCATCACTGATTGCAAAGTAGGTGATGTCCCCTGAGGGTGATCTGCTTGGTGTAAAAAGTCAAAATCCCATTCCGTAAAATAGCACCAGTGATGTATTATTTTACTCTCAATTTAGTTTTTATAACAGTAGTTAAAGATTCAATGTATTACAATTTAAACATCCTCAAAAATATTTCTTTGTGAAGTCATGATGATTTGCACTAGAAAGAGAATGATAAAGTATAATGAAACAAACTATAAATCTGGTCTTGGTAAAAAGGTCTTTAACAAATTCTCTCTAGCTACACCATAGGATAGCGACTGGAACTATCCCCAAATTTCAATGGAGAAAGATTGTATGAGCCAAATTATGCTCTAATGCAAGTCAAATGTCTGAGTTAGCGGTATTTATGCAAGGCCAGTACAAATTATGCTGACTGTGGTGAAGCAAAAAAAAAAAAAGAAAAAAACCTTACCTAGATTCCCTGGCAACATCTGGTAGAGCCCGCATCAGAGATGCCACATCTTTGAACCCTAAATCTTTGTATGGCAGTCGCTGGCAGGACAACAGTTCATAATCACCTACCGACAAAACCAGGTGATTTTTTTTTATTATTGAAGATGGGCTATTTTAACCTTTTCTATCGCATTCGGCATGTTCAAATATGAGGAAAAAAGTAAAAAAAAAAATAAATAGTTGCCATGGCAACCCGCCATCTTGGATTTTGGGATTTCTAAAATGGCTAACTTAAAAATCTATCTAGTCTGTCAAATTTTAACAAAACTTGATAAAACTTCACGAACGTCTTTTTTGACATAATATCTAAAAAGTTACGCATTTTCAGCCCTTTGTATGCAACAGAAAATTTTCTAGAAATTTTTGAAAATGCCATGTAGCGAAATTTCAAATTTTGCCATTGTTTCATACTAAAAACCCATTTTTCTCTGAAACTTACCAACAGAATGGGACGCACATATCTACGTTTTTGAGTTTTGTTGTGAAGATGATGCATGCCAAATCTGGTTAGAATTGGTTCAGAAACAAAAAAGTAGATAGCAAAATACTGACAAAAAACCTGGTTTTGAGAAAAACACGTTTAAATTTTTTTTTCACAGAAAACTTGACATGGAGAGTTTTTTGTTCGGCTTTTGGCCTAAGAGCACACTTTTTTTACATACTAGCCCTCTCTTTATGACTTCTGTGTCTTTTACTGCCTCTTCCTGGCTTTCTGAGCATAATTTTTCTCGAACTTTGTTCCCTACCCCCCATCATTATAAGGGTTCCAATAGAGCCACTTCCGGGTTCTTGAGGGCCTATATGTGGTCCCCATATCATTTTCTGTCAAAGCCAAGCGTTTCTTGACCTTTACTGTGGCATATAGTCCACAACTAAGCTCTGAAATGGCAGAAATAAAGGAAAGTTTTACTATTTATAGGATGTGGAAGTTCATTCTAGAGTGCCTGCTACTGATAATCTGCATGATCAGCAGTTTTTTTTCACCTCATAGTGGTCATCCAATGTCCATCCATGGCACTGGAGTTCATGATTTT
The DNA here is from genome assembly GCA_039654565.1 of Peronia peronii. Lineage (NCBI taxonomy): Eukaryota > Metazoa > Mollusca > Gastropoda > Systellommatophora > Onchidiidae > Peronia > Peronia peronii. The sequence goes on along the minus strand of JBCEWB010493186.1, from coordinate 10,100 downwards.
GCTAGATGAGGTCATAATCAAGTGTTTTGTGCACTCTTTGCCAACATATAATCAAATATGATTGATCTACGACTGCATATAGCAGCCAGGTGGAGCCAAATCCAGGCCTACCATTGAATGACCATGGATTAAACACATTAGAATGGACATATCCACTTTCTGATACCGCTTTTATACGCAGAAAATGCCGACCTTTCAAGAGAAAACAAAAACCCCAAATCACATTTTTTTTTAAGCAAAACCCAGATTTCAGGAACCCCCCCCCCCCCCCCTCCCAAAATGGATTTCAAAAAATGAAATTCAGCATGAAGAATTGTGGAATAATTCTCATCCCATCCTGCCTACATAAAACATTTTCAGTACTTATATTGTTGTGATTCAAAATTATTCTGAAAATGAAATAACTGAGTGATGTCTTCATTTAGGCATTTTATCCAAAATAGCCATACTCAGCAACAGAACATGTCATTTCCAGGTATACATGTAGAATTTATAAGTAAGCCACCATCCACAAATTCAAAACTTTTTACTCACAACAACAACAAAAGTACTTTTACTACTTTTGCCTTGGATTCATGGGTTTTCTTTAGGAGGTAATAGATCAATGTTTCAATGCCATACTGTGAGTGTGCTGTTGCTCGTTTGTATTGACACAAAAGTGCGTAGTTATAAAATACTTTCATTTTCTACAGTGTTTCAAGCCCTTCGACAAAGAGGTGCTAGACACATGTCCTTCAGTATAAATTATTACTAATTATACTTATCCAATAAAGCAATACTGGACTACTTACTCTGAATCTCTGACAGTGCCACACCATGCTTGGAGCTCAAAAGAATGGCTCTCAATTCCACTTTCACCTGCTCAAAGGCAGCTTCTTTCTCTTTTTCTGACAACATGGTAATATAATCTGAAAAAAAGCAGTAAATATCGTGTTTTCACTCTTAGTGTAAACAGGCTCATTCTACATATGACACAGCCATATTTGGCGATTTTAAATCTAGACCCTTGAACCAGCCATGAAGCGTGCAGAGCTCTCTATGGTGACTTATTGCCTGCCAATCTGGGCGGCAGGTGATAGTGCTTTGTTTCATTTTTGACTTCTGACCATTGACTCTACCCAGCCTTCTAAATTGCACAATGCAGACTTACATTGGACCTCTGACTGACTATGTGCTCCCTCAATCCCTCCCCTAACTCCACCCTTTTTGACATACAATACTTGAAACTAGTCATCGGTAAAGGGCTGTACTTACAAGTACATGTAAATTACATAAGGTTGTCAAGTTTATCATTCCCTGCACACAAACCATTCTGTTACACATTCATCCATAATCCTAGCGTAACTCCATGGACCAAGCCATTTCAAAAAGGAGTGTGTTGATGTTCATGTTATAGCATCTCAACGTAAACTGTAAGCTATCACCCCTCTGGCCACATGGATTTACATCATTCTTAGATCAGACAGGCCACTGTTTGACTTCGCATGTACAACTGGTCAAATAATGGCATAGAATGAGAGCACAAGTGAACTATCTGGTACGTAGACGAATAGATACATAGACTGCTTTAGCTTTCATATATGCACAGCTATGGTTCACTTCTACCATCGACAGTTTGATCGCTGGTCAATGTGAAACTTGTTGAGTAGGCCATGTGGTCGGGGGTATCTAGTTGTTATTCAAGACTACTTGAAACTGACCCCCGGCATCATTATTTATGTTGGATTTATACTTGAGAGCACTTGAATAGACCACATGGCCTCTGATTTCTATTCTTCCTTTCCATCTAACAGAGTTCATTATTGAGTAGTAGAGGCTGTCTCATATTCTTACCAACCAGTATTTCCATTGAGTATTGAAATATTGTAAAATGAGCTGCAGCTATGCCTTTCATTTAACAATAGTTTGACAAAATTGAGGTAGATAAACTGTTTGAAAGTCAGTGAACGGCAAGAAATATCACAGAGGAGCCAGTTGGTATGTATACCACAGCTGCACTATTCAGTCTATTGAGTAGCAAATCACCTGTATACAACCATCACACTACTGGGGTTAAAGTGCTGGTGGTAAACTGCATATGTTATATCGTGTGACTCCTTTTTTTTTTCAGAAATGAATATACACGCTGCACTTCTGGTAAAAAAGGCCATGATTTAGTCATGTGAGAGGAGACAGATGGTTAGGAGTCATAATAGAGAGGTAAAAGAAAGAAAAAAAATGATATATTTTTCACTTACATTTTATTTTCCTCTTCAAGTGCATAAACATACTTATAAAATAAAAAAGTATCCATATTTCTGAGTATATCCAAAGTTCAGCTCTTTTCTACATGAATGAGTTTTTTGCCACTGTGAAGCAGGTCTCTTATTCACAAAAAAAAAAAAAATCTCTAATTGAGCAGTTCCTTATTCCACCATAAGCACACATCTGCACACATATGAGACGCGACACGATGAAATCAGGCATTCGTCAAACTGAGGTGACCGGAGAAATCATGTTTTTCAACGGAGAATGAATTTTTAATGCATTTTTTTTCCTTCACAAAACCCTTCTCTATCAATCTAAAAATGCATTTCAGATTGAAATTTGCTGAAATACATTGAATAAAAGCCAAAAAAATATGAATAAATATGGATTAACAAAAGTGATAGGCCAGTTTCTCACTAAATTCAGCTGCAGCAATATGTCACCCTCATTGTCTTTAATTGCTCATATCTCGACTCCTACTGAAGGTAGAACATCATTTTTTTTCACGAACCAAAAGGGAAATGAATAACCTTCATAGTGATACCAATAACTCTATATGCTCAAACTTTGACGAGCGCCTGATTTCATTGTGTCGCATCTCATATCTAGAGATCTACAACACACTTTGAAGAATGAAGCTGTTGAAAGCAGTTACTAATACTAGATCTAGAGCCAATTAGATACCAAGAGGATGCAGGAATAGATCAAATCTGTAGCAGATTTTGCCATGAGCCTCTGATTCCTTCCATTATTAGTGGACGCCACGATAACACACTCAGCTGATGTTTTTTTACAAATTTATAACTGAAAAAAAAATAACACAAAAATCACTGTCAAACTCAACACACTACAAACAGTAACACTTCCATTCATAAATTACTTCCACGGAAGATTTCTATACATAGTGTATAACACAAAGTCCCAGAATATAATGTGTGTATCGAAAGCCACATGAGGTGGCATACCGGTATTTTGGCTGTGAGGTGTGCCATGTGAAGTGGCGAGCCAGACACTAAGAGTTAAGATTTGAAAAGCAAAAACTCATCTGTCTTCATCCTGAACTGCATCTAATACTGAAACTGATCAACTGAAATTTAGAAATCCTTATAACAACCCTTATCAAAGCTTCAGCAATAAGAACCTGAATAAGCCCTGAAAACATAAATATTACACAACTTTCACTTTCACTTTGCAGTGCAAATCAATGCCTGTGTTGACTTTTGTTGAGCTACACTCATGAATGATTGCTGTTTAGTTTCCTAAAGTTAACACATCAATACATGAATCATACAACCAGTGTTATGGACTTATGGTGCTTGTGAAGAAAATGCCAGACATACCTATGACTACGAGTATCAGTATGAGCTTATATGATTTCGGGATAGATCTACACATCAGATGGACAAAAATGAATCTCGGCCAATGATTTGAACCAAATCTAGATCCAAATCTGATCTAGATCTAGACTCTGGATATCTAGATCTTTGACCCTTTCACTGCCAGAACACCTCTATGCTGATTTCAATGTCTCTTCTGCATGAAAATCAAAGATTTTTTTGCCAACTCTTCAAATCTAAATATCTTTGTTACCAGTAATATTTTTTTTTTTTTTTTACTTTCATGAATTTTGTGACATATTATCACGTCAAAATATTTGGATTGATGTCTCAAAGTTATCTTAATCTTAGTTCTAGTCTTGGCAGCCAATCGGCCGTGGGAAGCAATTTAATGTTTGATCTGTGCACTTATCTTGTGAAGGAAAACAGAACTGAAAAAAAAAAAACAGCATAACACAAAAACTGCTAACATGCTATAACATCAATCACAATCACTCGCATCTACCAAATACTACAGACTACAGTCCGAAATCAGAGTGACTGGCCGCGGGAAACTACGCTATGGCCGTGGTAATGGAGGAGACCAAAAGAAAGCGTGCAAGTTGAACTATAAACGACAAAACACTTTCATCCACAAGATAAATGAACACAATTAGTGCCTGTAATTAAAACGTGAATATGCATGAACTGTCATGTCGGTAGTTTACGTCGGAGGAACTGAAAATGAAACTAACCTCACAGAGGGAAAGCCCTCTCGAGCCAGCAACCGCCTGGCTCTTCTACGTTAAAAATACAAAAAATTGTCGACTGGCACGTTTTTTTTTCCCTTCGTCTTTACGGAAGTGATTCGTTCCATAAAATTATCACATCCTTATAACACCACTCAGGACTTTAATTAATTCATAATAATCAGCTATGAAAGTGTGTGACCTTGAAGAGTGAGATTTTGATTTCATTTTGTTTTAGAAATCTCTCTCTTTGTGTTCGGCTCCCTTGGAGCATCTAAGCGAGGCATTCCGATACTGAATGACACAGGGCTGACTTAGTGCATCAAAATTACCAATAAAAATATTCTGCTCTAGGTAGTAAAGCATTACTGATTTCCTTTTGTGTGTGTGTACTGGTGGTGTTTGTTGTTTCTGTCTGTTGTTGTGAGTCACGTTGTCATTGCTCTTTCTGTCGTTTATTACAAATATACACCAAACTCCGCAAGGCTAGGGGTATTAACTGAAACAACAAAGTCACTCGATGAAGATCAAGATAGTTTTCCGCTTAACATAAAATTTAAAAGACTCCACGAGCTGAATCAAAGTATTATAACGTATCCAACTTTTTAAGCTCACTCTCAAGAGCCTGGCAATGAACACAGGGTTAAGTATGTTTTTCAATGTTAGATAGCGTGTCAGGTCTTTTAAATTTTGTTTTAAGGGGGAAATTGTCGTGGCCTTCATTGAGTAACTGTTATTTCAGTTACCCCCTCCCCTCCCCCTCCCCCCCCCCCCCCCCCAATCTTGCAGCAATGGTAAGCTTATATAAATTATTTGTATGTATGTGATGGGGTTTAACGGCACATCAGCACGATTACGGCTATATTGTACCAAACATTGTAAGATACGTTTACATGTCTAGAGGAAGAGAAGAAAGAGAGCGGGACTGAGGACAGGAGCAAGGAGAGAGAGAACAGATGTCGTCACCCTTCGGACGTCGAGCATGACATTCCATGGGAGACATCTCACCGATGGTGGGCTTTCACCGCCTGCTGGTGGTAGCAAAGAACCTACTTATACACCCTGGGCCCCCGCATGGGGACATAATTATCTGTCACAAACAACCAACATTAATAACAAACAACAATAAAACACACACACACACACACACACACACATTCTCTGATCACTCTGATAGGTCCCTATGTCCTTAATCACCTAACTGAGACCAAACATCCAGATTAGTGTCAATATCACGATGTTGTGGCAATAGTATCAGTTCTTCTACTCCTGGAAAGGATCGACCTGATTACATGCTGGCTTACTATAGATCTACTGTACGTTTGAATCACTTCCCAAATCACGGACAACAGCCTACAACAGGAAAGTTGCCATTGGGCCAACACTGTTCTTTTTTTTTTTGTTAAGCCTTTTAATTCCAAGAAAGTAGGATTATCTCGGCTTTAAATAGCTGCCTGTTCTTCGGTGAGAATTTTTGTTGGTAGAGATTTGGAATTTGGAAATTTTGCCCCGACAGCTGCACTTCGCCTCCTCTTTATCGATTTTGAACTGCCAAGAGTTCTTTAACGTGCGTAACGTACACACGGGACCTCCTAATTATGTTCGCCCTCATCCGAGAAGGCTAGACGTCGGGCTTCTCTGCCCAGAGGAAGCCAGGTGACGTTGAGTCACTGAAAAAATGCAGGTTTTCGACCTTCGTGTCCTCCTATCCCCCAATAGCAGAACCCGCGAGTCGGTCTCGGCCACAACCTCACCGACGTGAGTTGTTTTGTTTTTTTCACCATGAAACAGACGCCAAACCACATAGCCACAGTGATCCCCAAACACTGTTCTTTCATTAACATGGATAATTAACGATGCAGAAACCTAGATACTCTTGTGGTTGCCCTCGTAAAATAAGATGTAGCGTGTAGATAAAATAGTACAGTTCAGAATTTGAAAACCATAGTCAAGCGGATAGGCCACTCCCTATGCCCCATTTAGTCTGTGTGCCCCACCTCTTTTATTTTGCCTTCTTTCTCAGCCACTGACCTGGCAAAATTTTTAAATTTCAAATTTCTACATTAAAGAAATTCTCACCATTCTGAGCACAAATCTAAAGCCAAAATATATTTTTAAGATTGAAAGGCTGAATACATATTCTTTCAAATGTATCTGAAATACAAATATAAATCTTGAGAGAAGGTGCATTCAAATGAAAATTTCAAATGAAATACATGGGCAAGCGCATAGACAGTAACACCGTCCTATAGAATGGCAACAACGCACATTAGATCAAACCGTATAATAGGTGTATTCCAATTACTTCCTTCTAGAATGTTATGAGTGACGTACCCATATCTTTGGCCGTGTAAAGGGAGGGATCAAACTGTCCATCTCTGACATTTGTATTTCGGTCAACAGAAACAGCTGATATTCCACTGTCTTTCTTAAAAAGCAGCCTAAGTGGTCAGGCAAACGCTTCTCGGCGAAAAAACGTTGACCACAGATTCCAAATTCGAATTCTGTCGGGGGTTGGCAAAGATTAGAAGATCAAAACCTGCATTTTTTTTTCAGTAACTTAAATGGTTTCTTGGGTAGGGAAGCCCGGTGTCTAACCTTCTCGGAAAAGGGCAAATATATTTTGGAAGTCCAGTGTGTACGTTATGCACGTCAAAGAACCCTTGGCAGTTGAAATGGGATGAAGATTAGGCAGTGATACCGGAGTCGGGGGAAAATGAAAATTTCCAAGTTCTCCATTTCCACCTACATACAAATTACTCCTATCACCAAAACTGGGCACGCCCTTAAAGTCAAGACAGCCCTACTTTCCTAGGATTTAAAGGCTATATACATGATATAAAAGACCAAAAAAATAAATAAATCAGTTCCCATTGTAGCCTGTCGACTTCCCATTGTATGGGAATTTATTTATTTATTTTTTATTATATTTCTTTCTTTATTTATTTTACATTATTTGGTTAGGAATTCCAATACAATTAAAGAGCCAACTTTTTAAAACTATTTTTTTGGGGGGGAGGGGGGGGGGAGACACTTCCAGGGATAAATTCTGCTACAGGTTAACCATTAGTATCATTGCTTTTTTTTTTTTTTACAGGACCGATGGCCTTTGACATGTTTAGACTTCCTTGTTTTCCCACTAGATCTAGCTAGTTCTGTACGCGCGATGCCAGTCTGGTACTTGATAAATTAATATTAGCAATCTAAGGACGACTAGTATTGTCTATTACTCTCACAGCTAATCAACATTTAATGAACTGCATAATATGATTAAAAAGCAAGTGACAAAATAGATGAGAAAATAATGGGGGGGGGGGCTGGAAAACAGGGAGGAGGAAGGGGGGAGGGTGCCATAGCGTGCAATAAATGTAGTAGGTAATTTTGAGGTTAGGGTTTTTTAAGCTTTTCAATCCCCTGTGACGTGGATTATCTCAGCTTTTATTCGTAATCATGTCAGGCCGCGGCAAAGTTGGTAGCTCTCGATGTGTATTCCTAGGATGTCTTGGGTGTTGCTAAGCATCTCCATGGCGTAATTTTGAGATAAAGACAAGATTATTTTTCAAAACTTACCAGCAACAAGTCCAAATCACTCATAAATTCACAGTTATCATTAACGTGGAAATTATCCAACTCCCTGGGTTCCTCTGTGCATAAAATGAAAATGTTACTGTGCGACAGAGATATCACATGAAACCGAACAAAGTGACGAGGAAGTAAAACTGGTGCAGTAACCTGTGGCTTTCGATCACGTATGACGACAGAAATGATAGCAATGTTCGAGGAACACTCGGGGTCGCTCCGTCGCGTGCGCAATACAAACATGATCACCAGCAAAGCGACCATATTGGTTTGGTCCATTGTTAGGATCTCCTAACGTCTTTCAGGCATGTGCCGACGGCTATCGGAAGATGGTTCATTGTGCTGAAAGGGAAGGACTGGCTGTTGGAAGGATTGGTTCATTCGTCTATCCTACGCCTTTCAGGCGCCTTGGAGGCGGCTATCTCGGCGAGTTAAACCGGATACCCGCTCCGAGTCGACAGCACGTACTCAGTGTTACACGTATCTCTTTCCTTCAAACCTAATATTCTTCTTCCTTCAACACTCGTGACAGCGACAGTTGTCTGAGGGGGAGGACGCTTTGGCCACGGCATTAAGCGTTTGCCTCTCGATGATAGTGTCACAAGTTCGAATCCTATCGGGAAAACAAAGTGTGTGTTTGTGCAAGGGGGGGGGGGGGCGATTGCCGTGGCCGAGGGGCTAGGTGTTTGCTCCGAAGATCAAAACCAAACGGGGTTTCATAATTAGAATCCTACCAGGGGATGGGGGAGATTGGAAGATTATAACCTGCATTATTTTTCTTCAGTGACTCAACCGTCTCCTCCCTCCTTGACTCGGGAAACCCGACCTCCAGGCTTCTCTCGTGTAGGCGAATATATTTGAAATTTCCTGTGTGTAGGTTAAACACGCTGAAGAATCCTTGGCAGTTAAAATCGGATGACGTACAGGAGACGCTACTGTCAAAAAACAAACACATAAAATTTCTACCCCAGAAGATTTTCTCATCAAACTTGACATGTTTTTAAAGCCGAAATAATCCTGCTCTTAGAATTAAAAGGTTGTGTGCATATCAAAAAAAAAAAAAAAAGAAGTGCCCATATTGGATTCATTCGTTTATTGTCCACCTTGGGGGACGGCTGTCTCCACCGGTCAACCACGATACCCATCCCCGCCCCAAGTCGGCAACACGTGCTCAGGCGTAGTTTCTTCTTTTTCTTCTCCTCAGTCCCCCCCACCCCCACCCCCACCCCAACCTTTTAACCCCCACCCCACCCATACACGTACACACATCTCCCGCCTTCCCCCTAAGAAAATCTGAGATAGGCCGTTTTTGATAAGGCGCAGGCCTGGTACTATCAGAGATTGGCGGCTGACAGGCATAGTAGATCTCATTAAAGATCAGACTCAACAAACTACAGTTATTACATTCAGGTCCGTCTTCATTAAAAATTTCTACAATTCAGTTCAGTAGAGGATTGATCCAGCTGCACATGAATATCTTATTGAACGGATTAGTTGATAAGTTTCATAATGTTAACAGTAATTAGGTACCTCAAGTGAAAGAAAGAAGGAAAGAAGAAAGAAAGGTAGAAAGAAATGAAAGAAAGAATGTGTTTGCTAGCATGCTCGATTTCGTCTGTCCTCCATTGTCGAAACAGGCTGGTCCTTTTTAAAGTTATGTATGTAGCCTTTCAATCTAAGAAAGAAGGATCACCTCTGCTTTAAGAGCCCAATTTTAGTGGGAAGAATTTTTGTGGGTGGAAATGTGGATTTTGGAAAATTTACCAGCACAGCGGCGTCTCCGCCTACTCTTCATCCAATTTTTTTTTTTTTACGGACAAGTTCTTTTTTTTAACATCCGTAACGTCCACACGGGTCCTCTGAAATATATTCGCCCTTGATCGAGAAAGCCAGACGTCGAGCATCCCTATCCATGAAAGCAGAAGACAGTTGAGTCGCTGAAAACATAAGATTCTGTTCTTCGAATCTTTCCCGACCCGGATGATAGGATCCGAAATTCGAACTCGTGACGTCCATTACAGGAGTTTTTCTTCGAGCAGTTGACGCCTAACCACACGGCCACGGTGCCCCCCCCCCCCTTCCCCACGGTTTGGTTATACCGTGAGCCCTTTAGATAGAGGTGATTGTTGTTTCCCATACTGGACATTGTCGCTGAGAACAGATAGCCCCCCCTACGGGTGGCTGAAAGGCCTAAAACAATAAGCAGGCT
>JBCEWB010493075.1:0-19282 GCA_039654565.1 Peronia peronii | reverse complement strand
TCGGACAAAATCACCAACTTTTCCCCCCCCCCCCCCCCCCCCCTTAATGACTTAAAGAAAAAACATCTGGCAGAAAGTGACAAATTGAAACATGATTTCAAAATAGCTTTGGAAGAGGAAAATGTGAGGTCAAATTCTTTAACTAGTGTTTTACATGAGGTAAAATCTAAACTGAAAAAAAACAGATTAAATCTGAGCAGACACTAAAGTCAAAATATACAAACTTTGTATGTAACAAGAACAGTCTTTCAACAAAGTTAGTTGATGAAATAACTGATAAAACTTCTCATGTCCCGTTGCGAGTTCAAGACTGCAATAGCAATAGGTATTCGGATGAGGTCAGGCTTGCTTACCAAGCCCTTGTAGGAGAGCTAATGTTACTGCCGAAAAAGCATCTACATTTGTTCAAATTGTTGCTAGGCATTTTTTTCAAACGCACTTAGATCTTTGTGATTTGCCATCACCATCAACTGTTTTAAATTTTATGAGTGAAGCACACGTAAAGTGACCATTTTACTTTTGCCACTGATGCCATTAGTTGCCAAAAGAGACACTATCTGGAGAAACATGTACATGATGGAGAGATTTTGTCTTTAGGTCTTAATGAAATTGCATGTGATGATGCGCAAACTTTATTAGAAATTACTATTGATGCATTTAAGAGTCTGGCATCTGTTTACTGTTCTGATAATGATGAGGAAGATAATGTAAGGGTTCAGAAAGAGATAATTGGGAAGTTAAAGTGTGTAATGTCAGACAGGGCTGCAGTGATGAAGAGTTTTGATGCCAAGATGGCAGCTTACAAAAATGAACTTCTTGGGAAGGATACATCCACTCTCTTTCTTTTTCATAATGCCTATTTTTTGCTTGTGCTGCTGTTAATGATGCTGCAAAAAAGATTGAAGAAGAGATCTGGGGAGGAGTTCGAGAGGGATGCAAATTCAGCTTTTAGTAGCTTTCAAAACTCTTCTGAGACTGCCTCAAATCATATTATTCGGCTTACAGCAGAGGTATCTGGACAAGGGGAGATGAAAAAAAACGGGTGCGGGCAAGAGTGGCTTGCTCATTTGTCAACGATGGGTAAACAATCTTTCTTCACTAGTTTCCGTAGCAATAGGTTCAATAATCTCTTCCAAAACACAACTGCTCTGTTACATCATAAAAATGACATTAAGGCTTTTCTGACAGAATATGCATCCAATTCTAACAAAAAACTTGAGAGTATTATCATGGATCTTCACTGTGGCTTTGGCTTTTTTTATGAATACTTTATTGAACCGTTTTGGAAACTTACGAATAGTGAAAAAACTATATGGTCACTTTCCAAAGTATGTGCAACTGATGAAAACAACATTGGAAGAATGGATTTCAGTGGAGTTTGATCTATTTTCTTCTTCTAGACCTGTCTTTGAGGACTTTTGCCTTCCGGATTCAGAGGCTTTCATCTTGCAGTATATCAACAAAAACAAATCTGATAATGCAAGGACTAAAGCTGCCATAAGAGTAATTGCAGAGAAAAGCTTATTGGTTTTGAAGTGTCAGTTATCTGATTTTCTAGAAAGGGGTGTCTTTGGTGGGTCAATATATCCAGAGCTGCAGAAAACCAAGTTGGTGAGAGACTCTTCGGAGACCTAGATTTTGATATGTCTAAAAGACGGCATGCTTCTCTCCATTTGCGGAGCACTTTAAATATGTGGAAACATAATAAGACCTCTAAATGGGCAGAGAAACAAAGCTCTGCAGTGAGAAACATGTTGGAAGCAAAAGCAATCAAGCTTGGTCCATCTTGGCGAAGAAAGGCTAGAGAAGAGCAAAGGGATGTTTTGGCCAAAGTAAAAGAGAGAACAGCTGAAAACAAGAGAAAGAAAGATGAAAAACAAATACAAGCCGCTGAAAGACGAGCTGCTTGTTTGGATGCTGAGATAAATTATGGAGGAGTATGCCAAACAAAGGAAGAACTGGATGAACTGATGAAACGGCATAACTCACTGCAATGTCTAAAATCTCAGCTCAGATATAGGAAATTTTGCAAAGAAGAGGCTGTTCAGGTATCTGGAAATACAGCCACCCTGTATGCTTGTTTATTACAAGTTGTGACAATAACTCATTAACATTCAGGTAGGGTTTGAGGTAATAACGATGACTGATTATGTTTATGGTACATCATTTTTTTAATGCATTGCGCAAATTAAATGAAACTGGCAGTTCAGATTTGTGAACAGTGAGTCCCAAGTGATGGAAAGCTCGTATTAAATTGTTTTGCAGTTATATTATAGCTATGCTTTTGTGAGAATAAGTACCGTAACAGATTTCTCTACAATTGGACCACCAGTTACGTTTTTATGAAAACTCAAACTCATGAACAAGGAGTCCTCAGAGATTGAAAATGATCATACTTGTTGACAGTGAAAACTTGTATTAAATTGCTTTGTAGTTCTCATAAAGCAATGCTATTTTGAGAGTAGTTAATAGATTTCTCTACAATTTGATGTTTGCTTCAACCATATTGGACCATTGGTTATGCTTTTATGAAATATCAAAGTTTTGAATGCCAACATTTTGGTGATTGAAAATGACCATACTTGTCTCTTGTGAAGAAAGCTTGTACTAATTTGTTTGCAGTTATCATATACTAATGCCATTGTGAGAATGGGTAATGGAATTCTCTACAATTTGATATTTATTTCAACCAAATCAGACCAATGGTTACGTTTTAGTTAGAAGGTGAAAACGATTTTCTGTATCCACTTTTGTCATAAGTGTATTTTTTGACATGTCCACATCTTCAAACAATTAACTTCACTAAACATTTGTGCTGGAATCTGAGAATAATTGACCCTTATCTATGTGTACTTTTATAGCCACAGAAAGTGAATCAGACCACTGCAAAGCCAGTTTCTTGACTAATAAAATCCTAAAAGTGGTCGCCGGTTCCATTTCGCACTTATTTTTTACATAAAATTTGACTTTTTCTTGACTTGCTGCTTACATAGTTTCTTAATTTGTCTATGTTCACTGAATATTTCAATTTGTATGTCAACAATATGACATGTAATGAATTTTGTTGTTAAAGTTGATATTGTCATGTCAATTTTGGATATGCGGGCCTTTAAAATCTGCCCCTCAAGACTTTTGGAAATGATTGATGAATAAAACTAAGTCCAAAAAACTTTGTTTTGGCATAACTTTTTTATTTATCAATGGATTTTGATTCTGTTTTTGTCTTCATGTTTTCGCAAGCTCTATTGAGAAAAAGCAGTTTTTCTGAGCTGCAGACCAAAAAAAAATTTCACTTGTGGTACCTACTCCTAGGCAGAGGACTCATAGGCAAAGACCAATGTATAATGAATTTAAGAAAGTTGAAAAATTCTCAATGTATCAGAGAAACATAGACAGCAAACACAAATGAGAGACTAGCTAATGCCTTGTTGTTGACGTGCTGAGGTTCAATGTGAGAATTTGTATGTATGTTGACAAATATGTTGGCTGTTCTTTTACTTTCGCTTACTCACCAACCATTCAGCAGTGGGGTATCAAAACCAAACCAATAGAATGGTGCCATTAACAGCACATGGCCATGTGAGTGGGGTAACTCACTTAGATAGATCTAGGCTTTATAACACTCCTGGAAATATACATCATTGATTCCCTCTCCTATTATACTGTTTCATCTTATAGCCTTCATCCTTTCACCACATGTTGTGAAAGGTTGATGTGTCTTCTGATACCAAGCTTGCCACAATAGTGACAAAGTAACAGATTTGGCAATGCCATCTCTTTCCTCAAATTGACAGGAAATTTTTGGCATTCTTAGCTTTTTTTTTTTTTTTTTTTCATATCTCCCACTTATACAAAAATCTGTAATAATTTACTAGTCATATGAAGATTTTGGACCTATAATTTGACACAGAAATGGTTACTCTTTCAAAAAACAAACAAAAAAACCTGAAATTGATATTTTAACCGCAAACTCGCCTATCCAGATGTCATTCCCCTCCCTGCATTGGTAGTAATAAGTAGATTTGAGTTCACAAGCGAATAACAAAAGCGATCATGAGTGGAGCTATGACAGGGTCATGAGTGAACGACAACTAATCAGTATGTGGATGGGACAGGCAAGGAGCAGAATGCTACAATATTACACTTATGGTATACATCATGCACTGTTACATATTTCTGACACAGACTTTAGCAACAGCGGCAGGTAGGACCACAATTTGCCCATAGCAACATGATGGAGAAGGCATTTCAATTTTAACTGTGAATAAAAACGATACCTGAATGGTACTCAGAACAAAAACAAAGGATGAAATGAAAAAATTTATGTTTAATGCCAAAATTATCCCAATGTGGAAAATTATGTTGATTACTCAGGAGGATGGGATGCTACGTTGAAATGCTGAATGATCCCACAATGGGAAAGTGGGCTGGTCTGCAAACCATTCTCCAAGAAATCATGCTATGTGATAACGAGTCCATTCCCTTTAATGCATCCTCAAAGGACATCACCACAATAATGAAATAATGAAAGCAAACCTATAACTTATGTCAAAAGCGGATTCATGGCAGAAAAAGACTCAGAGATACAAAAAAATTGTCAGATTGAAATAATTATCCTCCCATATGAAACGTCCATTACAATGTTTATCACAAAATTTATATCACTTGAATTATAGCTGTCATCAGATTTATACCTCCTGTTTGATTCTGAGAGCTCTTGCTGCAGTGATGTTTCCAGTTCTGAGGCTAAGGAATCAGCAGGCACAGCCTGAGCAGGGTGATGATGGTGGCCACTTGAATGTAATTTATACTTGCTTTTCATGAGTCGAAGTTCATCATGGGCCTCTTCCAGCATCTCGAACAATTCATCATATTTGTCTTGCATACTTCCCAACTTTTAGATGCACAAAACATGAGAAAGCATTGCGCTGAATATAACAGTTATAGTTATACAGAAACTTAAATTGTTCTAAACACTAACTGCTGCTGCTTTGAAAGTTACAATGATCTGTACTTCTTCTGACTGAGTGTACTAAGAAACCCTGGCTAATTAATCTAGTGCTACTGATATTGCATATGTTGTTGCGAGCATGGTGTTTTGATTTCTCAGGAATAGTTCACATCATGTGGGGGTTATAAAATTAATAATAATGCTAAGAGGGCCACGCTCTTGAGTCATGTCATACTGCACCACAAAATGGTACCAGACATAATGTTTCTTCTAAGGAATATGATACAGGTGGTAATACTTATTGCTCATTGTTAAAGGCTCTTTTACCGTTTTTCAATTGTTTCTATACATTTCAATATATCTATATTCGATAGCATTCATGAAAAGTGTCTACATGCAGTCATTAAATCATATTATACATCAGTTTTTTTAGCATAATCTTTCTGCTTATGATTCTGAAAGCAATTTGCATTTGTTTTTTTTATTATAGCCAGTTACTTTTAACTTTATACAGAATTTGGGGCATCACAATTATTAGAAGATAGTCAGGAATAAAAAAAATGTTGAAGAAATAAAATATTGCCTGGAAAAGGGTACGAGACAGGGATTTTGAGAAAACATGCACTTCTTTTCAAAAGCAAACAAGAGCACCAGTTTTAAATGAACTTGTTTGAAATGCGACTCACCGGTTTGCTCCCATAATCTAAATTAAACCACAGAACTGTATGCTCTTAACTGATTTGAGTCACAGAGTTTTGACAATCCTATCAATCTCAAAAACTATAAAATAGAACGTGCAAAAAAAACATATTGTAGTTTCAGATTGTGCAAAAAAGATCATAACAAATATTAGGAAAACTGGTCGAAAAATGTCTGTTTACAAAATGTTGAAAAAAAATCTTTTAGAGAAACGTCAGAAGGTTTTATCTTCTTATTTTCCAAATATATTGAACAAATATGACAAAAACTTTTGACAAGTCTACAGCTGTTTGAAAGTTTGCAATCTGGCAGTTCATAAATGAAAGTTACACTGACGGCTACAAAGAACTCACAATATTAGGCAATTCTGATCATAACAGACAATACAAAAAATTTAATCAAAGCCAAATCCCCAATCTGACTGTCATCCCAATGAAACAGTGAAAATTTAATGATTAAGGATTAGATATGCAAACAGATAAAACTTGTTTACCTCTTTTGTAAGCTTTCGTTGTGACTCTGTTGAGGCTGTGAGTCTTTCATGTAAATCGATGTTTTCTAGAGTCAACTGAAAGTAGGCATAACAGAAAAAAAAAACACTGAAAAAACCTGAATAACATCAATTCTGTAGTGATAAAATATTTCTACAATAAATCAGAAATTGGACTAATTTTTCCTTTACTTGACTAATTAAGTAAAATTTCAAGATCACAGCCCTCAGCTGAAAGACCATACTGATGCATTCTATGATCATGCGCATATTCTTATATCAATGTGATTGTTTGTTTGTGCTGGAGTTTAACGACACAGCACGATTACGGCTATATTGTGTCAAACACGGTTAGATACGTTTACACGTCAAGAAGAAGAGAGGAAAGAAAGTGGGACAGAAGACAGTAGCAAGGAGAAGGAGAAAAGATGTCTCCTCTGGAACGTCGAGGATGGCAGTCAATGGGAGACATCCCAATGATGGCAGGCTTACACCACCTGCAGGTAGGAGCAGAGAATCTACTATAAACCCCGGGCCCCCGCAGGGGCTTATATCAATGTGAGACATGGACACTAACAATTAACCTACAAAAAAGATACAGACCATGGAGATGGGATGCTTCATAAGGCTCCTTGATATTACCTACAGAGCCCCAACAAGGAGGTGCAAAACAGAATCTGGCAAGCCATTAGTCCTATGAAAATCTGCTGATCATTGTGAAAGAATGGAAATTAAAATGGTATAGGCATGCGATAAGATCATCTACATTTGCCAAGACATTCCTGCAGGCAACAGACCAAGGAAAGTGGAAGAGAGGCAGACAGAAGAGATGGAGAACAATATCTCCACGCGTGAATGTGAATGACAGCAAGAGAATGGCAGAGAGTCCTGAGTTCTGTTCTTGATGACAAAAGAGGGGAGGGATGTGGTTGAAAGGGATGAGGATATGGTGAAGGAGAGAAGAAAAGGGAACAACAGAGGATCTGAATTCATGCCATCCATGTATTGTAAGCCAATGTTTCAAACAGCTTGAGATTTTCATTGCACAAATTTAGTGAGTCTAGAGGAGGCTCTTCTGAAGAAATTCCCTGCTGTACTCAGTTTTATAACTCTGACACTCTTTATTGAACTGACACCAGGCAGATGAATCCATGTACCTTTCTTGATAACTTTTGCATAGTGCATGGACTTGATTGCAGCAATATCATATTCTATTGGACAGGTTAAATGCACATGTGACTGACCTTACTAACACCACAGGGTGGCTATCTCTTCTGGTCATAACGGACAATTATAGCCCAAACAGAACAACATTGAACAATTAATCACATACCTGGAAGAACAGACATACATATCAAATTTTACAAAAAGCAATATTATATGTGAGGCGTTCAGCGAAAACTGGACCCATGTCGCTGGCATTCATTTCGAGTAATGATGAAAAAACCAAGATCAGGTCGAAATTTAGGCCTATGGAGATTTTGGCACCAGACTGTTCCTTAAATATTTGTATTTCATCCCACAAAAGGTTTTCCTCAAATTCAACACCCAAAAGTATTTTTGAAAGGGTTTTTTGGAGTCACTTCTTCAAAAATGTATTATGAAAATCCAAGTTTTATAATGCATTACTAAGCCTGTTTTACTAGGTCACTATATTCCTGTACTACACACTAACCCCCATGTATTGCAAACCAAAATGAAAGGTATAAACAGGGTATCCACTGATGAGTAGTTCGCATGAGTACATTTGTTTGCATTTGAAGTTATTGAACAAGGAGTAGTGGGCGCGTCCTTGTCATCCATGATATCAGTGCCTTTTTGTTATTATCAATTCTCCTGACCATTGCTGCTGTCCTATTCCCCCTGCTCATTTAAACCCCTGCACATTGGAAAAAAATGTTGTTTAGTTTCTGTTTAACTATTTGAAGATTATTTATGAACGTTCTAGATAATTTAAAATACATAATCTCAACATGTTGTGACGTTGCTAATGTGCTTGCTTATGAGAAAAATGGCATATGAAAACCCTGCTGCTTCAACATAGCCTGAGTGTCAACAGACTGCCTTGCTATTAACCCTAGTGATGCGAAGCCATGTATATATACGACAAGTAAAGTGGCTGCATGTGTGCATGCCACGGATTTATCTGGGTCCCAACCACTTGATCGTTAACTGCGAAGCCCGTATTTATATATTCATGACTGTGCGTCCACGGCTCTGTCGAATAATTGTTATGCGTAGGTACACCTGGCGATCAGGAGGCTAACCTGTCATTTTACAGAGGGGTCATTTGGGGTTTGTTAGCACGATAACGGATGTGCATATAAATGTGCATATAAATTTTGGATAGTCAAATATTGTATAGCAAAACTAAAAAGATAGATGTAAGCAATTTTGCGGCGTCCTTTGGGGATCGTCGCATGCTTATCAAGGTATCTGTGATGAAGCATTGTTATAGTTTGTCATACAGACCAACCTGGTGTAAAAAGGTCAGGATGGCCTGCGACTTCGTTTTGTTAAATAGGTCCTTCACAGAGTATCTGGTGAAGTGGGTTTCTCGAGCGTCTCTGAAGTCGGCCCAGTCGATTAATATGTGTGCAACTGTCAGTTGACAGTGACAGGCATTTCTCTTCTGAGAAGAAAAGAGTGAGTGAGATGAGACTGAGAGTGACCCAGATGCAGGCGGTTGATGACCATCCGGTCTCATCTTCACAGTTGAGCAGACCCTGGCCAAGGTCCGAGGTCTGATTGGATAGAGTCAAGTTTGTTTGCAGTCTGTTGATTCCATCGCTGTCACCATCGCGATTTAATGTACTCATTGATGATTGGTCTGAGATTCAGATGAGGGATTCCCTCATCCAGGGGATCTAAAATCAGGCTGACCTTGGTGATTGAATCTGCTGCCTCATTTCCTGCAATACCCACGTGACTCGGTACCTAGCAGAACATGAATCCATGCCGGTCCCTGCTGAATAGTTGTTGTGTTGTGTTGGGGTTTAAAGACACATCAGCACCATTATGGCTATATTGTGTCAAACACGGTAAGATACGTTTACACGTTAAGAAGAACAGAGGAAAGAAAGTGGGACAGAAGACAGGAGCAAGGAGAGAGAGAGAGAGAGAGAAGAGATGTCTCTCCTGGAACGTCGAGGATGGCACTCCATGAGAGACACCCCACCGATGGAGGGCTTACACCACCTGCAGGTGGGAGCAGAGAACCTACTTATAAACCCCGGGCATCCAAGGAGGTCCCTGCTGAATAGACTTTGAAAGCGTTGCAGGAGGCGAGTTACTCTATCATCCCTAAAAGTGGAGTTATTCAGGGCCTGGAGTAGGGATAGGGAGTCTGAAAAAATCAGAAAATTGTTCTGTGTGGACCTACTTATGGTGTCTAAAGCCATATCGATGGCTTTGCCCTCCAAGCCCAGTTCAAACGACTGGTCACCATCAGCTTACACAGACAACTGGTAAGGGCGATGGGGTGAAAGTTGGAGGGATTCGTGTGGTCTTTCCCAGGCTTGGGAACAGGCACCACGATGGCCTGCTGCCGGGATGGAGGGAACGTGCCTGTGGATCACAGCTGATTGAACAGTCAGAAGACAGGTCAGACTCTGGCGGGAGATGCTTGAGGATTTGATTGTGAATTTGATGTGTGCCTGGAGCGGTATTGCCAGCACTCTGGAGGCCAGGCTGCAGCACATCCATGGAGAAATGGTCTTTCTAAGGGATGGAGAAAGGGGTTGTGAAATCAATCCTTTCTTTCTCAGCAGTAGCCTTGTATTTCTGGAAGGCAGCAGAGTAATGTTGATTGGAGGAGTTTGACGCAAACGCAGTACCGCGCTAATTGGCAACATCCTCCTCCTCTTCGGTGAGGGAGCCATCACTTCTCACAATGTGCTGGAATCCAGGGGGTTGAGCGGTACCTTTGATCTTTTTGACCATCTGCCAGATTTTTCCCAGAGGAGTCTGATTGTTTATCTTGGAGATATAGTTTCCTTAAGAATTTCTTTTGCTCTCCCTGATGGATCGTCTGGTTTTAGCCCTGGCAATTCTGAATCGCTGAAGAATTTGTGCAGCTGGGTCTTTCTGGAAGACACGGAAGCTGTTTCACGGGACTATATGGCCAATTTGCAGTCTTCCGCGAATCTGGGCTTGTCCTTGTGTGGAGCTGCAGATGTCTTTGGAATACAGGCCTGGGCAATTTCCAAGAGAGTGTCTTGGAACTCTTTCCTTTGTGAACTGGAAGGCTAGCTGGGTGGAGCAAAGCGCTGTAAACTGTGCCCAGTCAGCCCGGGCAAAGTTCCACCGTCTCGGCAGGGTGGCTGTTACTGGGAGATCCGGAACCAAGCAGATCAGAAAGTGGTCCGATCCGTGCAGGCTATCCATGACCAACCATAAGTAGTCTGCGGAGATGGAAGGGTGACACAGAGAAAGATCGAGAGTGGAGAGTGATACAGGAAGGATGCATGTACGTCAGCACTGGATCGTTGAAAAGGTAAAAATAAGTGTTGGACAGCAGCTTCTCGATCTCTTTACCTTTCGGGTTGGTGTAGGAGCTGCCCCAGAGGGGATTGTGGGCACTGAAATCCCTGAGCAGAACGAATGGGCAGGAAGCTGCCGCAAAAGAAGAGTCAAATCAGTGGCAGTTACCTTTTCTGAAGGAGGTAGATAGATGGACCAGATGGTGATGCCACAGCCTGTAGGGGGGTGTTTAGGGGAATGAGTTGATGGAGAACTCAGCCAGGAATAAAGACAGAGACTTCTCTGCCCAGTCCATTGATGCCGTGGCCATAGTGGTGGTACGAGGTATAGCATTGTATCTCTACCGGTCACTCAGCTGAAAGCTTGGTTTTTTGCAGGCAGACTGCAACAGGTTTATGATAGGTCATCAGCTGTTGCAGCTCCGGCAAGTTGGCCCTGAGGCCTCTGCAGTTCCACTGGATGAGGCAATTCTTAGTTCCAGCCATAATGTTTTATTTAGAATCTCTCTTGGAAGTTGGTGTCGCTTCCATCTTCTTTGAATGTTTGGACAATTTCTCTTTCCCTGCCACACCGCTGGGTGGTAAGGAAAGGGAATGTCCTTTTTCCTTGGTTGGGGAGTGGGGAGTGAGGTGAAAGGGAAGAGGCCGGGAGAGGGGTTTGTTCTGGAGGGTGATGGGGAGATGAAGGAGTGGTGGGGAGAGAGGAGCTGATGGAACTAGAAGGGGTGGAGGTGAGGGAGAGGAGAGGGGGAATGGAAGGCGTAGTTTCCACGCCCTCCATATTATAAGAGAAATTTGCCAGGGCGGCAAACCTGTTTGAGGTTTTCACCTCTGCACCAGAGGCCCTCACTTGTTTTACTGGACTTCATCACCAGTGACATTGGGCCTCACGTGCAGTGATAAACGTATCGCCATGAGTGGCTCTGTGGCGCTGAATGGCCTTTTCTTCTTGCCATCTCGGGCAGTTCTTGTCAAACGCAGTGTGTTCGCCTTGGCAGTTGGGATACCTGGGAGCTACAGTGCAGTTCAAATCAGAATGTCCCCCTTTTCTGCAGTGAGCACAGATGGCGGCATGCCTGCAGTATGTCTGAGTGTGGCCAATCGCTGACATTTAAAGCATCACATGGGATTAGGGATGTAAGGGTCCACCTTCAGCTGAAGGTATCCCGCTTTGATGCTTGTCTATGGTGTTGGAGTGTCAAATGTCAGGTTGATGGTGCTGGTACTGATTCTCTGACCTCCGCGGCAGATGCTGATACGTCGGGCATCAGTGACTCCTGCAATGCCCTCAACTATTTCTTTTTCGGGGCAGCCATCTAAGTCTCCGCTTCTAATGATGCCTCTAGAACTGTTCAGGCTCTTGTAAGGCGTCACACTCATGGGCACATCCAAAAAGGTTTTGGCCATCAATAGTGCCTCTGAATGGCGGTATTCCCTGCATTCAACCAGCAGGTTGCCAGACTGCAGTTTGGAGATGTGTTGCTCTCCACTAGTGATCACGCATATGTGTTTATAGATCTGGAAAACGAAGTTTTTCAGTGGCTGTCCATTTTTTCGCTGTGGAGCACCAAAAAGCGCTTAAGAGTATTTTGATTGTTTCCAAAGAAGGATGGGGAGGGTTTGGTCCCATCCAATCTCCGTTTTTTATGTGCCAGACTGGATGGCACACACGCACCGTCCAGTCGGGACTTTTCATGTAAGTCGGGGATTGGGGTGGGAGGAGTTTTATTTATAGTATCCATATACTGTAGTTTTTTGGCTTCGTCACCAGAGCGCCCCATCCGCCACTGAGTCCAACAAGGAGACATATAATGCTCGGATATCCAGAGCTGAGTGCCAGGGCTACTCCAGTGATATACTCTCGATGGAACGCGCAGGCAAGTCCCGCAGGACTGACCCTAAGTCCCGCTCCACTAAGGAAGACAGAACCTGACCGACTGGATGAATTTGGGCCTTATTCACCCGCCCGTCTCAGAGGAAGGCCAGGCTGAAGCAGTGTGTTGGTGGGGGTACAGTTCGCAGACTGGGCCACCTCAACTACCAGGATCCCATTCTCCCCCCTTATGGGTCGCACCCCACGGTCAACAGGTTGCCTACATAATCGAAGGAGAGACGGTCAGACCTATGTTTCCATTGGACTGGGTACTGATGGCAGTCCTGAAGCAAGAAAAGAAGAAAGAAAGCGGGACAGAAGACAGGAGCAAGAAAAGAGATAGAAGAGATGTCTCCCCTGGAATGTTGAGGATGGGAGACACCCCACCGATGGCAGGCTTACACCAACTGCAGGTGGCAGCAGAGAACCTACTTTATAAACCCCGGGCCTGCATGGGGGGGGGGGGGGTCACTTGAGGAATGGGTGAGAAATTCATAATTGGTTTCAAGAAGTAACAAATGCCAACATCGGGGAAGATAACAGGGCGTGCAGTCCAACTGAACTGAGATCAAAATGCCACAATGGCCTATTCAAGTCCCCTATCAAAGGAAAAGGTTTCAGGGGAGAAGTTGTAAGTATGTGTGATATCCCTTACCTAATATGAAATAACAGTATCAGGGGCAGTGTTTTGTTGATTAACCTATAAGAATAACACCTGTTATCTACATTAGTCATACTTCAGACCACTGATCTAACATGGCCCTAAAACTGTAATATGAGATAACAATGGGCAGCGTTTTATCAGATAACTGGTTATATCCAGATGGTCAAATGCTGTCCGAACTAGAATGTTCCGGATGGCGTGGGAAATACCCTAGTTCCTGAAAGACTTGGTCCAATCAGAGTGCAAGGAAGATTCCTGAACTGAAGATGACTAATCTGTGAGTGGAAGAGTCTATAATGAATAGGGGTAATAGATTATATTCTTTCTCAGAAATCCAGTTTTAGTTGAACTGAGTACATCTCCTCCCCTCCGCCTCTACAGAATGGTTGATTCCAAATAGTTACGCCTCAGTTATGATGACCAGCGTGCTCAGGTGCTGATGACTAATCAGGGGATATTCCAGGTCTATATAAAGTCAAGAATTTTCGTGTTGTCCGTCAAACCTGCACTCACGCCGTCATTGATTCACCACAACTGCTGCACAATGGACCACGGCAAAGAAACTGTTTAGCATATTTGTACTCCTTGAAATACCATCTAAATAAACTGCTTCTCCACAACCAACTCATGAAAAAAAAAATCAAGAGCAACAACAACAACAAAAAAAAGGTCTTTCCCCTCTGCCTGGCTTTTCAATATCAAGACCTTATTGTATCTTGTTTATTATTCCAATCATATTTAACATAACAAAGGAACTAAAAGAACAGGAAAAGAGGGACAGGGATAACGGGATGGGAAAGCTCATGATCTGTTGTAACATGTAAGATGTCTCGACAAAACTGTAAGAGTTACGTGAACTACACCCTGACCTCACTTGAGTCGCCTAAACAAATCCCGTCTGACCCGGTCGGCAACCCACGCTGCTCGGCAAGGAGAGTGAACATTAGGACACCAGCTGCACACAGCTACCAGCGCCCCTTCTCTTGGGCCGCTTGCAGGTCTAGAGTTAAATAAAGCCAGGAGATGTAATATTATTGACATAGTAGGAGAGAGCGGGCTAAGGGAACTTGTGAATGAATTTTTCACTGGAGGTAGCTCCAACGCTGAAGCGAATCTGAAGAGCGATCTGACGAGCTTCTAGATCAAGATTTATATTCAAGTCAAAGGCACTTGAATTTAGATCTAGATCTTCTGGTAGGAAATAAATGTGCGTAAAACCGATAGAGATGTAAATGCATCTTATCTTTTTGTGTTTTTAATATTCTAGATCTAGTTGACACCATTTGCTGCACATAAATCTATCTAGATTTTGATCTAGATCCAATTTGAAAAGTGCTCTGGCGTGCGTCACATATTTCAAAGAATTCAAAGTTGCATTATTTTCAGATTTCTCTCATAATAGTATAATAACAAAAACATATTTAGTTGGGCAATAGTAATTTGAACATCTATAAATTGAAATCATTAATTCCTCAATAAAGCTCATGAGCCAATTTCTATATAATCTTATACTTCTTCCACATGAAATAAACACATATAAAATGACTTGTATGCAAAGATAACAAATGATGTTCAAAAAAGGTCTCTTTATCAATACCTTGCAAACATGTCAGACCATATAGCTGTTATCTTAGCTGAATTGAAACCATATAATGGACCTTTCTCAAGGGCCAGTGTGGCAGGCATTTTTTCACTATCCATTACAAACGATGCATCAGTTCCACTTTCTCACATATTTAGTTTACTGTAAGATAGCTTGACGTATGAAATCTTGATTGGTGGTGAGGATTTTTGCCACAGCAAGATGATGATGATGTAAATGATAAGGTCTTCCTGGATATTCTCTATATACTTTTGAGCTGTCTGAGTTCCACCGAGGGCAACATCCTTATCATTCAAATATCTTCACCTGCCAAAGGCATTTTGAGCCCTGAAATTTCTCTATCCAACTCTCTAAACTTTCTCAGATGTTGCTTGTTTGTTTGTGCTGTGGCTTAATAGCCCATCAGCATGATCACAGCTATATTGTGCCAAGCATCAAAACAAAAGGCTGATCAAGTATATGAAAGAAGAGAGGAAAGAGAGCGGGGCAGAAGGCAGGAACCAGGAGAGAGATGAGATGTCACCCCAGAAACATTGAGAATGGCATTCCATGGAAGACATCCCATCAATGGCGGGCTTTCACCGCCTACAGATGGGAGCAGAGAACCTACTTATATATCCCCAGCCACCGTGGGGGATCAGACCTTGTCCACTGGAGAGACAATAAGGTATTTTTCTATATGATACCAACTCTTGTGCCTGTGGCATCATGGTTACCTAATACCAGCTAGAGTGGAAAAGCAATCCTGGGTTGTGCAATGACCAAAGGGATACAACCAGAGCAAACCACCAGAGATTGGGAGGACTATGGCTGTGATCAGGTCTGGAAAGTATGAGAAGTAGCAGACATCATTTTGCAAGACACATCAATGGAAACTACTCCACAGAAACACAGACCATTATGCACAATAGACAAAAACGGAGAGAGTTGGTGTGGATGACATTCACACAATGCGCCTACGACTCTGTACAGAGACAAGGGACCAAACAAGGAACATTTCAGGTAAAAAGAGAAAATAAAATTAAAATAGGCACCTTTCGAATTTTTGTCTGCAGATCTGCTACTTGCGACAAAAGGCTTGTAATTTCTTCTTTTTGGTGGACATTCTCCTCTCCTTTCAGATGTAGTTCTTCAGCCAGTGATTCCACTTGATGATTGACTTCAGCTGGGTGGCATTATTATTTAGATTGACACATTAACCAAAATGCAATACATCATTTACATATAATACCAATGACATGCGCATAAAATTTTATGAACTAATATCTGAAGTCTCTTCATTGACCCACTGTAAATTGAAAAGAATACATAACATATACTGAATTTACTATTACTGACATGTTATGCTGTAATAAATATCCAATACGAATTAAACCACAGTGAGACTGTCAAAAATGCCATAAGAAATGCCCAACTCCGACTGATTGAAGATCATCCCTCTTTCTTTTTTTCTCCTCTTCCTCAATTTTGAAAGCAAAAATTTAAGCCCATGCCCATCATCAGGTCACCAAACCGGAGACAAGATCACCATTTCATAAACTCTGGAACAAAAGTTCTTTTGTCTGTCAAATAAAAACGGTAATTGTTTCTGGTGAGTAACAAACCATTTTTAATTATCTCCCCTTACTGCCCTCTTGATGACCTTTTCATCATGCATGACAGGCAGCATCAGATTTGTTCCTTTCAGGGTCTGATGTTGAATGGTTGTTATGATGACAAATATGAAATGCTTTATGAACTTGCATGTCATCCTTCTGCAAGGGACACACTAATCTTCTCAGTGTCATTCCATGATATGAATATATGTACTACACAAAGAGTATGAAGTTATACAATGCTCTCCACTTTGCTTGACCATAGGCAGCTTGACACCTCAACCTACTGGACCAAACTTTTTGATCTTGGCACTTTACCTCTTTTTCTTTCTTTAAAGGGGTAGTGCAACGTCACGGACAACCTATGCTATTTGTTGTAAAATAATAAACTTCTAGTAGCCAAAAATGTGTTTGCGGTGTTATTTTTGCGAAAACATCACCGTTAATGTCTTTATTTTGCAAAATAACACAGCTTGCGGGTCTGCATTTTCTTTCGCCAGCTCCCTGTGCCATTAACGTGTGACATCATATGATTCCATATATCTCTGTACTATGAGGCTGCACGTCTCGCGGCGGACTAGTCAAGACCTATCAATTTCGGAGTGACACAGTGCAGGCCCACATCAGACCACTTTACTGAAAAATGTCTCCCTTTAATCCCACACTAACTCCACCATTTCTTCACATATGATATTTGCAATGAGCCAATGGTAGGAGAAAGGGTTGTACTCATACATTCATCACCCCTCGTCACTCAGACTATTTCCATTACAGATGTGTTCATAACCAAATATAACTGCTTGGACCAAACCACTTCACATAGGAGTGTATTTATGTTCTTGCTACAGAATTTCCGTACCCGTGTAAAATGCAAGCCATCATCCCTCTTACCACATGAACTAAGAATAGATCACTGTTATTAGATCAGACCGGCTGACGTTGACGGGGCAGTAGTGACTACAAAGAAATATGTATAAGTGATCTAACGGTAGCATACAGTGTGAGCAAAAGAAAGCTATCTGATATATAAACTAATAGGCCACTTTGTCTTTCATTCATAGCAATTAAAGCTCATTTCTGCTCTCAATAGCTTGGTCGCTAGTCATGCCGAACTTGTTGAGTGGGTCAAGTGGTCAGGGGAGTCTGCGTTATTATTCAATATGCTATAAACAAAGATACTACATCTATTTGATATTTTTCTCTTGATCGTCGTTTCTTTTTATTGTAGTTTCGGAGCACTTAAGAGGACTTGAGTGGCCATGTGGCCCTTGATTTCTGTTATTCTTTTCTGTTCAAGAGGATTTCATCTTTGGGCATGGAATTTCTCACTATTCTATTAGGCAAAGTTTCCTTTACCTTTTGAAGAAGTGTCTATTGAGCTGCTCATACTTACTATGGTGATAATTTCAAACTGGGGTGATAAACCCAAAGTTCAAGTGACATGGTGAGAAATATCACAGTGCAACGAGGAGCCCCTAAACAATGCCCGACAGTTCTCAGCCACACAATACACCATTGTTTTCATACTGAATAGGCCCACTCAAAGGTCCTGTTAGTGTGCCTTCCGTAAACAGATGACGTCACGCCCGGTTTACGGTCAGTTACAGAAAACTGAGTGGTCCGAATAATCCCGTCTCTTTAATTGTTAAAATCTCAAATTTAAGAAGTCATCGGCTTCTAATTTGTATGTCAATGTGTTTACAATAACCCTAACATTTCATCTGAGGCAAAAATAAAAAGAAACTTGACACAATAAAAATTAATGATGTTGCACTACCCCTTTAAAGGAAAAAAAAAAAAGCAAGGATCTCAACTACCTTCATAAGCCTTATCCCACTTAGCCCTGGCCTGATTAAAAACATCATATCCATAAACACAATTGGGTGTCTAGGTTACTGACCTTAGAGCACACTATATTAGATGTGCGGTGACACAGAGGAAGACAGACTGAAAAGGAAGTTTGCTAAGGAGGAATGAGATTATCGCACCATATAAAAGACTTGAGAGAAGGGGATGGCTCTGTGGTATAGCGTCTGCTTCGGGGTGAAAACAATTCACGGCAGCTCATCCTCCATTGGGGATGAAAAGACATGAAGATTGAAACCTGCATTTTTTCAGTGACTCAATGGTCCCCTGGCTTCTTCTGGGTAGGGATGCCTGACATCTAACCTTCTCAGATAAGGGTGAATATATTTCAGAGGTCCCATGTGTATGTTACGCATGTTAAAGAACACTTTGCAGTTCAAAATCGATGAAAGAGTAGGCTGAGTGCTGCTGTCTGGGTAAAATTTTCAAAGTCCAAATTTCCACCCACAAAAATTCTCACCAAAGTCTGGCAGCTATTTCAAGCCGAGATAATCCTCCTATCTCAACGTTTGAAAGGCTTAAGGGGAAAAAAAAAAAAAAAAAGACATCATTGCTAGCCAACATAAGGAACCCCCTACAAGATGCCATTGATGGATCATTTATTCAATGTTGTACATGTGATGACACGCAGGTCAAATCGGCATGATTCACATGTGCAAAAGTCTAGTTTTAGAGCTGCATCATTGTACGCATTTGGTGTGCTTGTCCTGATCAGCTTCATAAATTGACTTTGAGGTCATAGTTACTTGAATTGCAATGCACTGTAATAGATGTTGTCGTATTTGATATCTTTTGATATCTTTGATAACCTTTATGTTACGTCATATAATACGTCTTTCAATCTCCTAGTGGAGCTTATCTCGACGGGGTTTTGTTTAAAACAAACAACAAACAGAAAGCAAATCATATTTTTCCTTTAAAAAAAAAAAATTAAAAAAAAAACAAACTTTTTTTTGGTCACTCGTGGGTGTTCTTTTGGTATATCACATCCCTAGTGTCCGTATCTCCTACTCTATTTTTCCCTATTCTATCTACACAGGAATGAGCCCTTCGGTCTTTA
>JBCEWB010492964.1:0-19283 GCA_039654565.1 Peronia peronii | reverse complement strand
ATAAAACAACAAACTAAAGACTGTTTAAAAAAAAAAAGGAAAGACAGAAAGAAAAAAAACAAAAGGTCGTGATGGAGTAGAAGTGTGTAAGGTCAAGAAAGCCAGCGGGAAAAGGGGGGAGGGGAAGGGGGGGGGGACCTTTAGGCCTAAGAAGATCTAAAGACTTGAAAGAACACACACACAAAAGTAATATCTACGAAAATTTCTGAAGGTGACAGAAACCAGGACTTTGTCCCAGAGGAAAAAAGTCAGACCATAATGTACCGTTTGAGAGCCCATGACAGCACACGAAAAACTGCTATCCAGTGAAGCTCTGTGAAGATCTACGGATGTCACAATGAAATGACAAACACGAGAATTCTACAAATTGACAATGGACCCTCTTCATTTATACCTCTCTTCCCAGAAAGATACGACCATGTAAATCATCGTTGTTCACAACTATACCGCAAAAAGACAAAACACAGCACCCTTGTGAACACCTACAGCAAAGACATCATTCCTAACTACTCTCCTGCTTTCCATAACCAATTCAGCACTGGGAACATGAAAACAAGGCAAGAATTTGACACTGAGGGGCAGTATTTGCGCCCTCTTCACTAAAATGACAGTGAACATAAGACCTGAGACTACATATGTCTCTCGGCCAGTCGAAATGAGACGTAAGTCACTGGGCTAGAACCGAGAAATCGGGTTTTGAATGTGATGAGGAAGGTCAGACATCAAACATTTTTTTATTGCAGAAATCGAAAGTGCATTCATTTCTAATTCTGAATAAGACAATATCGGTCTTACCTTTGATTTGTAAATGTTTCTTCATTAAAGTTGGGTTTTTGTGAGGTAGGTATGTAGATTTATGCGTTCGACTGTTGATTTAAACTCGATCTTCTCGGAATTTCAGTCATTGCTGGGGACCCCCCTTGCCTCTTTAAACTGCAATATCTCTGGCTAGAATAAAGCTAGCTCAAAACTTTATTCACCCCTGAATGGGTATGAAATAAGTTTTGACATACCAAAAACCCCATATGCTGAAAAATCGGCATACGTCTCATTTTGACTGGCTGCGAGACATATGTATGCGCAACCTTAACCTACGTATGCCAGGAGTTGGATCTTAATTTTTGTGATGTTGGTGAATTAATATATTTGTGTACATTTCAAATCACTCATCAAATGGCGGCACATCAAAATAATAGTATACAATGAGAACGTATATGTAATTTACTTACACGGGACGATGTCTAGTTTTGGCCCTTTATATAATACATGTAGTTTACTATAACAAAAAGTGATGACAACTAACACAGTAAAGATATCTCTCCAAAACTTAAAAACAAGAACAAAAAAAAAGAAGCATATTTACTGTGTGTAGGTCATAGGTCTGAACTTATAAAGCTGCTTTTATTTTATGGTTTCATTCTGCTCTCTTCTTCTGAAGTTGTCAGTAGCTGTTTGTCACTTGTCTTCAAGAATCTATTCAGAAACAAAGCAAACCATAACTGCTACCGTTTTTTCTTTGGCTGCATGCCTAACAATAGTGCAAGATAAATCAATGTTCCTTACTGGCCACTCTTTGTGTTATATTTTTATTAACTGATTAAAAAACAACAACAACAACTAACATTTCCTCTTTAAGACTTGCTCTACCACTGTAAATATGGAAAATTCCTTGCCTGTGGCCTGTCTGAAAGATTGTTCTTACCCAAAGCAGATGACAATGAGGTCCCATTTGATAAGAGCATTTTCTCTCAGTAGGTGACAAAACATATTACATGTATCTATGACTTGAGACCTAGTGGTTTTTACATTTCCATGCTACAGAGCACATACGTGTCTATCTTTAGGTTTATGAACACAACAATAACAACAGCCAAAAAAGAAAAAAAAAGTGATAATAATTAAAATTAAAAACAGTAAAAAAAATACTATTAAAAAAAAAAAAACAGAGGAAGGAAATACTTTGCCTGATGCGACCTCATTTGAAATATTAATCACACACACACAAGCACGCATGCGCGCGCACACAGACACACACAAAACAAAATTACTGGCAAATAGAAAACATTTTTTCTTAAACCATGAATTTTTTGGAATTTTTCACGGTTTGTTTCAAGGAAAGAGTTCAAAAAGTGATTTTTTTTTTTTTCCCCCTTTATTGTGTTTGTACAACACTCTTTGTGTCTGGCAAAGGGAAGTAATACGGCTGGTAAAAATTATCTCCATTCCGTAAAATGTCTATAGCTATGATTTTTAACATTACTCTGAAACTGATGATGTGACTGCACATTGCTAACTCATAAATTATCTGAACATGCTGAATGACATATCAATGAAGTTCTTTGCACTAAAAAAATTGTTTTTTTTTATGTCTACCCAGAATGTAGTAACTGACAAAATGTGCCATTTTTTTTCTTAGTTACTCCAGATGCAGGAGGTATAAATAATTAAATGCAACCACTGCAAAGAAAAAAAACTGCTTTTCTTCCTGTAATTTGAAACACATGAAACAAAAATTAAAAATTATGAATAAACTATCATGATGAGAATGAAGCATTTTCAATGCGGGTTAACTTTCTTAGAATTATTCGTTATTCATGTTTCAAATAATAAGCAACAAAGGCGATTTTTTTTTTTGTTCTCAAGAACTTGTATCCTGCAAAGGAAGTACATGTAATCTGACTGATAGCCAAAATGGCCCCTACACAAAATGGCTCCTTGAAGCTGTAGCAAACAGTTTGTGGCTGTTTATCATGCCCTTACTTCACAATAACTTTTATGCATTGCACTATAGGACAAAACTTATCTAAAGTGCTAGACTTGCTTCTCAGCTTAAGGAATCAACTAAAAAAAATGTTGGAAAAAAAAAAGGGAACATATAAACTACATGCAAGACACGACAGGGAAAAAGTTTTTAAAAAAAAATTACGAAAGAAGTAAACAAAAAAAAGCATGCATGAACTTAATTTGAAATATTGTTAACATTACTTGCAATAATTATAATTGTGAATTGAAAGGCTTTTCATGATACATTGTACAATACAAGAATAACAATAAAAAAAATGTAGGAACATACAAGAAAAAAAATCCTTCAGCATTATTTTTACAGTAATTTAATGCAATTCCAATCAAATGTTTGGCAAAACATCAACTGAAATGTAAAAAAAAAAAAAAATGCAGCACAGTAACAATTTGAGAATTGGTAAAGTAAAGATCAAATGTCCTTTTTTTAAAAAATTTGTAAATGCTTAGACAAGGGGTAATTGGTATGCCCATGTAAATGCACATTGCCCTCATTTCCTTACAAAACATTAAGTCCCACAACCAAGAAATTCCCTTGAAAGAGTTGCGGGCTTTCCCATTACAACAATACAGAGGATATCAATTTCATACTCCCACAATATTTGGTAATTCACTTTTACAAGTCATCAAAAATAAGAAGCCTCTTCTAAACTTGTTTGTTTAAACATATACTTTCATTTGACTTCAAACTCTTACCATTGGTACAATGAAAAGGAACATTGTCAAGCAAATCACAAGCAAGATTTCATTAAACCAGTCATTGTTTCAAAGCAAGAATGATTTAAATACGTGTATATCATTAAAAGGGAACATTTATCTCTCTATTTTGAAAGATTATCTTCTTTTTGATTCCCTTTCATAATTACCACTTTAACCTTTTCGCTGTCCAGAACACATGTACCTTCATTTCACTGTATCTTCTATATTTTAATCAATGACTTTCTGCCAACTGTTCAAATACAAATATATTCGTTACCAGCAACAATTTTGTTCACTTTGACAAAATGTGTAGCAGCCAAACTTAAAATATTTTAATTGATGCTGCAGAATTATCCTAGTTGTAGTCTTGGCAGTCAAAGGGTTAAGTATTCATTTATTTGTCAGCCTGTCTCTTTCAAAGTACTTCTTCTTTATGTATGATTCACATAGACATTGATGATAGCAGCACACTAAAATGAGATGTTACATACATCAAACTTTACTTGTACTTGAATCAGCATGTTATTGTTGTTGTCACAGATAAAAAAAAAAAATCAAAGCAACGAAAAGCAGATTCCAACATGGAAAACATACAAATTTTGACTCCCATAAAGGGCTCGACTACTTGCTTCAAATTGCTGAAACTTGAATTACATGTATATGATTGAGCAGTTTCAGATTTGAGGAATTTTAATTTCAAGCAGAAACGACTGTTGGCTGCCCTGTGAATTTCATACTTATAAATTTGTGACCTGTTTGGATTTTAAATGAAAATTTCATCTTTACAATGTTGAGAAAATCCTTCCCAAAAATGTGTCAATAAACCAATGTGATTTAAGACTAAGAATGGCATTTACTAATTTTAATGACCATGACCTGTGAAGTTTCTTTGAATGAACATTAGAAAGCTTTCATTGTCTATGCCATAGGAAGCTTCAAATCTGGATGAACTTTGACAATGAAATAACAAAACAACACAGCTTCACTCTGATGACTGAAACTTGGTTCACACTGAGAATAATTTAAGTTAACCTTTAATCTCTTTCTCATAATAATGAATGAACTGCAAAGGAAATTTATGATAGTATTTTATTTCATTGTTGTGATGGCATTTAACAAAAATTTCTGTACCATGTGGCATGAACAAACTTCACTTTACGGAGGGTAGGAAGCTGCATCATGATCAAGAGGATTCAAGATTAAAATTATTATTGATTATTTGGACAGTTTCCATTTTAAAATAATTTGCTATATCGAAATGAATGATGTATTATAAGTGAAAGTAAAATGTAAGATTTTGAAAAGAGCACTGCATATAAATCACTATGGATAAAAAAAAGTAATAAGCCTTTTACCAGCTTTGCAAAGATTAGACAGAGGCCAAATATGAAGCAAGAAATTTAAACGGAGTATGCAGGAATACTGCGGTTAAATTCTCTAATCTGTGACTGAAGTATTAAATGATGTGTTTCCCACACACATGTACATCTATATATCTATAGTGTAAATCTACCAATTTCTCTCTTGATAGCATTTAACTTGAGAAGTGCAATGGAGTTGATCTGGTCAAAAGCTTGTTCATCATATTTTATACTGGAATTTCCTTCCTAAAAGTACACTGTGTAGTAACATACATGTAGCTGTTCTATGGTATCTCCTTAAAAATTAAAGAGTAATTTCTCCAACATGCTTATTAATATTGTCACTGAAACCATGACACTGTAAAAGAGTTTCTCTCGACTCTTGCAGAGTTAAATGGTAAACTGACAGCATGATATCTGACATATACTTATTACTACTGTCATGATGTTCAAATGAATGAATTGTGAATGAATAGTTTCTTGAGAGGGACAAATTGATGAAAATCAACATAAGAGCTTGAAATTCTTAGTTTGAGCATCTACAGCAGTTAAAAAACAAGAAAGACAACACAATATGATTTGTGGCACTGAGGCACTCAGCTGCCAATCATTCTGACTACTGTCAGCAGCTGACACAGCACAAACAAATTGAAAAAAAAAAACAAAACCATAACCAATGACGAGAGGACAAATTATAACATTTTAATGTCTGCTTTGATGTTCAAATTCATACAATCATAAAATAGAAAACTATTACAGGTTGAATTAGAAATCAAATTTGTGTTGAAATATTCACTTTCATCTCACTTGAGAGAAACTAACCACATCTAAAGTTAAAATGTTCATGCATATTCTCTGATTGAGAAGAAAAAGGCAAGTCTGTGGACAATCATTAGTAAAATTCATGTGCTGTCCAATCCTCAAGCCAATGACATGACATTGTGTACATGTATCACACAAGAAGGTGAATGGTTGTTTTCTATGTGTTTTATTCTAGGGAAATAATAATTATCCTTCAAGATCAATGAGGAACTGGTAAAGAAAAGAATGGTTATGAACTCAATCATTCTTCTTTTCCCATCCATTTTCACAAAGTCCAGAGCTACATCTGCTATATAACCCCATATTTTCTCTTGGTATACTTTTACCAAAAATGACAACACTATCACCAAACATGATAAATGTAATCTTCAAATGAAGAAAACAAAACAAAAACAAAAATGTACAGAAAAAACAACGGGAAAAAAACATGGATAAACAATCCTCAACGCAGCAAATTTCATGCTAAACTTTGTACAAGGAAGAAATTCAACATCATATATAACATATTTTTTATGAAGCTTATTGAATATTGGTATCAAAGGCTGATGTGAAAAAGTTACACACGCACAGACACACAGAAATAAAATAAACACAGGATAATGACTGAATGCAAAAAAGTTATTATAAAATGAATTTTTCCATCACTTTCTATGTTCTCCTCTTCATTCTGATAGCTTTAACTTTTATGGAAAAAAGAAACTATTGCTCTCACTTTGTTGTTTTGTGTCAGTTTGCTTTTTTATCATTATCTTATTCAAAATGTGCAGAAAAGCAACAGAAAATCCCAATTTGGCATTAAGCAATTAGCATTTAAAACATATATCAAGGAGGATGGACGACAGATAATCCGATCTGATGAAGAAGCATAAATCTCTTTCTTCAGCAAATGCATTTGCAGTGATGGGTAAAACCAAAGCAAGACGTGGTATTGGCCTGGTATAAAAATTTATTATTAAAAAAAAAAAAAAAAAAAAAAATCTGATCACATTAAAAGAGTCAGAAGTCTGACAACAGTCAAATTGGTCAGAAATTTGATAATTGAGAAACGACACGATGAAATCCGCCACTCGTCAAACTGAGGCAATCCAAAAAATCATGTGTTTTTCAACCGTGAACGAATTTTTAATGTAATTTTTTTCTTTACAAAAGCCTTCAATGTCAATCTAGAAATGCATTTCGGAGATAAATTTGCTGAAATACATTGAGTAAAGGCCCCAAAATTGCAGTTTAGCAGCACGGGCTAACAAAGATTAATAAGGATTTAGAAAAGTTGATTGGCCATTTTCTCACTAAATTGAGTTGCAGCAACAAGTCACCCCCATCGTCTTTAATTGCCAATAGCTCGACTTCTACTTACGATAGAAAAAAAAAAAATTTCACACACAGAAAGGGAAATGGATAAGCTTAACTTTGGTACCTATAACTCCACATGCTCAAAATTTAATGAGAGCCTGATTTCATCATGTCACATCTCAATTATTGTTGCACAAATTTAAAACTGTGATTATATGAAACAAGTAGAATAAATTGTTTGCATCTGTGCCTCTGAAATGCCATGGTCTCTTATTTTTTTTTCTGCAAGAGAAAGAGAACCTTTCTCCAGCAAATCTCTACCATGTAATGAGTTTTCAATTTAAATTACGATGACAGATAACAGTGCTAGGTTTACACATGCCAATATCATTCTTGCAGCCCATTCAAATTGTGTACATGATTCAAATACCAGCTATTCTACATTGGCCCTATTTAGGTTCCAGAGCCATTCATAAAAATTAAAATTCAATAACAAAGTCATTTGGAAATGTAACTTTCATGCCAGAGAACCCTGCTGATGAAAAGAGGGGAGATATTCCTTTGGCTTTTCTGTCATATCATTCTTTCTTTCTTTTTTTTCATGTAGATAAACAAAACAACAGAAAACTGACAAAAAAAAAAAAAGCCCATTATAATTCTAATTTGCTGGTCACATCATATATATGTTATTACCATCCACTGGAATTTTCAGCTGAATCAGAACAGAAAATATAGTAAGAACTGAATGGACAATTTAAGCCCTGACCAAGCTCATTCTTCCAAAGACTATCAACATTAGACCACAGGATCAAAGAACAGAACTGGGCAAGCAAACCAACCCATTAAATGCAAAATAAAAATTGATTGAAAGTTGAAGGCTCATAAACTGGAGATGTTAAAAAATGGACAAGTTGAAAATAAAAAAGAAGGAAATGTTTAAAAAAAAAAAAAGAAAGGGGGGAGTCTGACATAAATAAGTGATACTGATGAGTGGGATGTTATTGGCAGATCTATACACTATCTGCCAAGTGGATTATTTTCTCTTTAAAATGTGCCTTGAACAGTATACACAAACATTTTTTTATACATAACTAAATCTCTTGCCTACTAATCATACTGCTCCCCTTTATTACTTTTCAAGTCCCCACCAATTTTGTAGCCCAATATTTTGTTCCAGTCTATTCTTGATCGTGTGACAGGCAGCTGGCGGCGCAAGGCCTTGAAAGTTGTGTCCGACATAGTTTGGTAATTTTCAGAGAGTGCTCGCTGGTATTCTCCCTCAGCCTCTGAAACCAGGTGGACAAAGTTCTTGGCTGTGTCAGATTCATTCTGAGAAAAGATGAGCAGTACCAATATAAACTGTGGCAAAACAATGAAACAAAATCCTCTGACAAAACAGCACTACAAAGTAATGTGAGATGTGCAAACACTTAACTGGTCCCACATAAATGAGTAACTCAGAGACATGCATTTAAGTTCCCTGAATCAGTCTTGACTTCTCTGGCTCATACAAATTAGACACTTCTGTCTTATCCTTGGGTTCAATATTTCATGTACACATTTTCTTATAGTGTATCAACTTCAACTAAACCAAGACCATTTCTGAAAAGTTTCTCTGGGGAAAAAAAAAAAAAAAAAAAAAAAAAAAAAAAAAAAAAAAAAAAAAATTACATCAACAATATAGAGCTGAGAATATTTTCTTGAATTTCAACATTTAATTTGATTACAAAAGTGCAAGACTCACCTGAACTTTTATGTTCTGTTTAATATCTTTTGAACTGACTAACTGCACATTTCCATCTTCATAATAATGAACCTGGAGACCAAAAAAATAAGCAATGTTTAAGAAACACAACATAATAGTTTGAATTCAATTCATCATTTTCCAATCTATACAAGAGATGGAGACCATGCAAGGACTAATATGAAAAAAAAAACAGTTTATATTACAATTTAAGCTGTTTGTGGCAAACAAAATGAAATTACACATCTTAAAGTTTTAATCCTACATTCAATTTCAACTTCATCATCTTTGTTTTTATAACTGGATTTACTTCAATAGAAATATGTAAATTCTTCAGATTTCTTTGCATTGCTGCAGCATATCAGCTGACTGTGCTGCTTGTGTGCGGCACAGGACTCACTGAAAATCACATTTAATTTCATCGATATTCCTCAGATATGATACATTTCAGACAATATATTCTGCAGTTTTTGGAAAAGTAAACCACCTTTTCATGGCAACGAAGGATATACTGAGCCTCCAAGTTTTTAAAAGTGAAATTCAAAAGCATTTTCTCACTTCTGCTGTTCAATTTTTGAATAGGCGCTCTAAATGTAACCAGAGGAGACATGATCAGAAACACTGTTATTTCACAGAGAGTGGGCCGACAAAGGCCAGATGATTTGAACATCTGAGGAGGATGAGCCATACTAACTGTCATGGTAGACCTAACAGCATGAGACAGTCCAGCTTCAAGGCTGGGGGAAGAGCCAGAAAACCTGGATCAAAGGTGTGAATCATACACTATCACGATTTCCCCCCCCCCCCCAAGGACTCCTCTCCCCATTGAAGTATTCATAGAAAGCACAGATAGTCATGGCTGACTGCCAAGTGGATTTCCCTGCGATGTTTACTGGAATAACAGCAGAGGGATAAAAGAAAAATGAAGAATAGGTCCTCACCTGCACTCTCAACAAGCCGCTCACTTCAGCAGAACCACCAGACTCGGGAAATGTCACTGACCATTGGCCTCTCCATCGACCATTCCTGAAATAAGAACAGTATTATGATGGCTGAGCACAAGACAACAGACTGATTCTTTTCAGTACTTCTGAGTTACTGACACACACACACACACAAAAAAAATAATAAAAAAATTTTAAAAATTGACACTGTCACGTTATTTTATGTGTTCTGCCACTGTGATTCTAATGAATTATTATACCATGCTATTGATGCATTTCATATCACAATCACATTTGTCTGATAGCTCTCATGCCCAGGAATGCAACTGGGAAATGTTACATTTTGGTATGTCTAACTTATGCCATGACAATAAAACAATGGCTGTGTGCTACTTCATAAATTGAAAATATCAAATCTTCAGCAAAGAGCAATAATAATTAACAAATCTTAACTGAATTACTAACTCCTACAACCACATAAAACTGCTGTCTTTTATTTCATTTAACCATTAGCATTTCAAATATCAGCTCAAATAAATACAGCTAGATGTTGAAATATTGGTTGACAAAAGAACATAAACTTAAAGCTCCTGTACTGCTGTTTGAGTTTTCAATGACTAAGAAATGTAACTGATTTTAATAGAGAAAGATTTGCACTGTGCATTCACCCCCTTCCCTTTCTGACTTATTCATATCAGCCTAAAATACAGCACTGTAGTTAAAATGACATAAATAGACTAGTTTTAAGTTAATTGTTGACTATAGTCATGCATAATTAAACTGTTATTTTTTCAACACGCTGATTTCAATGTATGCCACATGTTAAGAAATTTTCCCTGTGCAAGATAGACTATGGCTATCTGGATAATCATTGTAATTCCACGACATTTCTTCAAAATAATTCAAGTTCACTTAAGTAGAAAGAGAACCGAATGAATGCACACTGGTCTACAGTAACAGGATTGGACATAATAGTCTAGAATAAACAATTCCATAAATAACACGAAGAGTAATTTCAGTCCTTCATTAACGTTAAGTTACAATAATTGGAGGGAAAAATTTTCTTCTAAATTTAGTAAGTTTATGATTCACACAATCCTTGTTAACTCAAGAACTGCGATCCAGCCTAAGGGCTACAATGCCCTGCGGTGCGCCTTGCTGAGCTTGTCATTTTGGACTGTTGGCGCTAGACCCTAGTTTCAAGTGTTTACTCTGACTACAGAAACTCCACTTTTAGCTTCAGAGTAACATAATGCAAGCCTACACATCGACCACCCAACTGACCAATGTCTTCCTCTAATCCCTCCCCTAACTC
This sequence comes from Peronia peronii, assembly GCA_039654565.1. Taxonomy (NCBI): domain Eukaryota; kingdom Metazoa; phylum Mollusca; class Gastropoda; order Systellommatophora; family Onchidiidae; genus Peronia; species Peronia peronii. Next base: position 8,306 of record JBCEWB010492964.1, on the reverse strand, counting down.
CACCCTTTCTTCATATATATTATTTGAAAGGAGCTGATGTTAGGAGAAGGGGTTGCATTCACAAAGACATGTAAATCTCATATGGATGTCAATTTTATAACCCCTTGTCACATCCATTGCAGACTTGTTCTGATGTAACTGCTTGGGCAAAACGACTTCGCACAGGGGTGTATTTACTTTCATCTTACAGAATCTTACCACAAACTGCAAGCTATCATCCCTCTGACCACATGGCCTTACATTATTCTTATTAGATCAACCCAGCTGACACTGACTGGGCAGCAGTGACTTCAAAGAAGTACATAATGTGGTCTCATGATGGCATAGAGTGAGAACACAAGAGAGCTATCTGATAAATAAACTAATAGATACAGAGGTTACTTTAGCTTTCATTCATAGCAATTATAGGTAACTTGTATTCTCAATAGCTGGTCAGTGCAAAACTTGTTGAGTGGGTCAAGTGGTCAGGGAAGTCTGCATTACTATTCAATATGGTATAAACAAAGAGACCACATGTATTTGATTCATTTCCCGCATCATCATTTCTTTTGACTGTAGTTTCAGACCACTTGAGAGGACTAAAGCGGACCATGGAGCCTTTGATTTCTCTTCTTCCATCTTTCAGTTACCTATTGCTAGGATTCAGCTCTGTCTATGGGCTTTCTCACACTTTTACTCTAAAAAAAAAAAAGAAAATCATTGACTATTGAAAGATCTTGTACTTAGATGCAGTCATACCTATCATGTGATATTTTGACAAAACTGGGTCCGATAAAACCTAATTTTTGTCCACAAGCTGACAAAAATCACAGCAATGTGACAAGCCAGATCGTGTAAAAACGTGATTCACACTATGAAGAGCATTTCATCTGTTGTGTATATATATATATATGCGCGGCGAGGTTGTAGGATTAATAAAATCTTCTCAATTGCACAGAAAAGACTATATTATGAAATGCCTGCACTTACCACCAGTTTTTGGGCTCAAAAGCATGGCTCTCTATGCAAGCAATGATGGTGATATTGCCATCACCGCTGCTACCATACACAGTTGTGACGCCATATTTATAGTGAGAGGAAATGTAAGCAGTCAGAGCTGTCTCGATTGCATGACGCCAAGACTCCGCCCTCTGGTCAATTTCAGCTGGTTGCACATCCTGCAGTTATGAAAAAGTTACAACAAAAGAAATTATAAAAAAGAGACAAAATTTGTTTAAGTATTACACTGCACTTATAGTGAAACAGCATTCACTAATCCATGATAGATAAGTAGATAATTTTACTTGATGATAATAATAATTAAAAAAACAAAAAACGGTTGAAGTGGGCCAATGATTGTGTTACATGCAATATCTATGAGGGAAAAAGGAATCACTGTGAATAAAGGGAAAAACATACAAAAGATCAGATATCCTGTAAGCAGGTTTATATATCTGAAAATGTCTGACATAAGAGGCTGCAATAAAAAATGATAAGTTTTTGCCAACTGATAACATATCACACCACGACACCTTTTTCACGGTATTTTTCTTTTTCTTACTCACAGGAGAAAATTTGAAACTTACATAGCACAAGACTTCCATGGCATACATTTCAAACTTACATGAGTAAGAAAAAAAATATCAATTGAAAAAAAAGGTGTTGTGATATGATGTATCCAGTTATAAAAATCGCACGGTTTCTTTCACAACCTCCAGAGTCATCAGTGAAAAATGACAATTTGCTAATGTAATAAAGGAAAACGTGCACAGAAAATGGAAACAAAAAATATTTGTGACTCATGTTTAAACATTATTGATAATCTTCATTCCTAGAAATCCCTGTGTTTTCAGGCTATTAGGTAAATTAATATCACCATTTCCCCATCTCGTTAATGAAAAAAGAAAACAATAATCAAAAGAACTACACATCCTGAGATTTTGAAGTTGATAATTAGCCTATATCAAAATATAGAAATGACGGAAACTAAATGAGTGACTGGGAATGAAGGAAAAAACCAAGTAAAACAACTAAAAAATCTGAAGTTATCTACAAATAAAAATCAAAATACTGACCTGAGCTTCTTTTCTAAGATGGTCATAACGGAACGTTTGTTTGGAGCGTGGATCAATGAATCGGTTGTTGCCTAGATCACCATGTTCTGTTATAAGCACCTACAACACAAAGGTGATAAATCTTAATTATTTTGAATTTTAATATGCATACCTTGAAAGCTGTATTGTTATTTTTGGAGGTACAGTTTTCTTCATCTGCACATATGGCATACACTAAAAGAAGTGTGGAGAAAACAAAAAAAAAAGTTTAATTATCACACATGATCAATAATTCATGTCCATGTCAATTCACAATTCAATAATTCACAGTTATCATACCAGATGTTATGCTAATACGGATAAAACTGTCACTCTGTTTGACTGTAGCATTTACAAACCTTAACTCAATTCTTTTTCAAACGTACCTGGTGGTCTGACCCTTCTATTTTACATGGAGTAAACTGGTCCTTGTTGTATTGTGCAAATGCCCTAAAATAGACAATGCAAAGTTAACACCATCGTCAGCTGTGAGATGATCATTTTTTCTACCAAATGGTGATCAAAATGTTTTCAGCCATTGCTACATCAGTATTATCATTTGGTAACTATAATTCTTTGAAATAAAAATTAACATTAAAAGCAGGAAGTAAATACACAAGATCTGGATCTCTGCATGATATGAAGGGCTTATTTCCTTACACAACACTTCTACAATTAGAGATCACACTGAAAATGATAACAATAGACAAACTTCCTGATACAAAGTGTCTCATCACTGAACAAGCCAGTCATTGTTTGGAGGAAAACTGTTTTCCTTAAATTTCTGTTTCAGTTACTTCATCATATAGAAATAAAAAAAAAAATACTAAAAATACAATTTTCTGTGATGTCTCTGGAAATATTGTCAAATTTTACAAGTAATGAAAGCAACATAAAGAAAGAGAACACAAACACATACCCAGAAGCACCCTCTTTAAGTAGATTGTCCTCATTCACAAGTATTCGAACGTCTGAAATGGAAGTGTCAACAATACGATATAAGATTGCAGACTGAAATAAAAACCAGTTTCAAATTTCAATGAGCTTCTTTCCTAATTAATCACTCACTCAACAAAAACATGTTTTGTTTGTCTTATGATCAAATGCTATACAATCATTGTTAATAATAATAAAAAAAATTAAATAAATAAAAAAAAAGACCAATTACACTCTAACACGCTTAGTAAGAAAACGCTTAAAAAGAAACTTGTGTTATTAAGAAAGAATCTTTGGGAACGGTTGTTTTTGCTATGTAATTTCTTATGGTTACAAAGAAATAAAACGATGGGCCGGCACGAAACTTACGCTTATAACGAACAGTTTTCGTTTCCCCGATCACACTTTTCTTTCATATTAAGCGTAACCAAGACCAAACTCAAGTACCGAACCAGTTCCCTCAGACAAACAAATCATCCCTGAGTGCTCAAGTAGGCCTACCGGTACCTGCAATGTACTGTACTGCCCAGCAGTATGACACAACAGGCCCAGACAAAGAAATCGCCCATGAATGAGTCAAGAACCAGCGCCCACAATGTGCTATACTGCCCAGTGGTATGAAACTGAGCGTAAAACCTGAGGTGCAAGCGTGTTGAAATAATGCACTGTCTCCTGTTTCACACCTCACCCGTCGCTTGTGGCCCTAATCGAGTATGATGTACCGTGAGAGGGTGACACCTATTACGTGCATGTGTGAGGCTATTACGATTTCGTTGTTATTTATAGCCACACTACCACGGTATCAGAGGATTCAGCCGAGATAACCACCTCCTAAGAGGTTAAAAGGCTCCGTACACTGTATCAGAGGATGACTTGGCCTTTGTCTTTTCAATCATACATCATACACACCTCCACTTGCCGGCATTCGGTCAGTCAAATCAGTCGTGCTTGTCACTGTTTTCTTGAAAGCCAGTTTCGAGAAGTCGATAGGTATCCTTCAGTTTCATATTGAAAATTGTGGCTTTAAGTTGACGATAAAGCTATTTTAGATCTGGGCTGGCAATCAACGATGAATTCATCGAAACTAAACATTTAAAACGCAGGAGAACAGGTTTACCGCTGCAGTTCAAAAGGACACTGATTTGTGAAGTTGATGAAGGTTTATTGAAAAAGTCGGATATCTGCAGAAAGTATGCCATTCCAAGCTCCACTTTGTCTTGAAGAATTTAAAAAAAGAAAAAAAAGAAAGAAAAATCACAAACGACATAACAGCTACATAACCACACATTTTGTATGTATGTATACCTACAACAAGAACAACAAAAATGAAAATGGAGTGGCCTTAAGACATAAGATTGCCATGCAGACACTCTTCAATCAGAGGAGGTAATTCGATAATTTAACTTGCATCCCTGTTTCAATTTAGCCTCTTCAGATACAACAAACTAGCGATAGAACAAAAATGATTTCCATTCCCCGCAAATTTCGTTCTAACCATGTTTGAGTGTATTTCTAAACTCTTCAATACATTTATATAGCTACAAATTTATAAAACAACAACATATAAATCACTGGCAAAACAAATTTGCCACTTCATATAGAACTGAATCTGTTTGAATAACCCGATTATTCAGTCTTTACATTCACTATCTTATCACTGAGGAAATGGCAAACAACTCACCATTAAAAACTTCATTGAACTCTCCAGGTGGGGCATGTAGAATGAAGTTTGAGGCAATCCTCACCTGTGGAAAATACAACAATCTTTTATCAACTGCTGCGTTTCTTTTGATCGCAAGGCAGCCGCCTTGTATGCTTCCCAGGAAGCTGAGAACGTTTATGTCTTCTTTGGGTTGTCGGGGTAATAATAGATTGTAAAGTGCTTAGAGTCTGTACTGTACGGGGATAAGCGCTATATAAATGCTCTCTATTATTATTATTATTATTATCATTTCAGAATTAAGCTTTTCAAGATACAACAAATCCAGATAAAAATTTTAGATGCAAACTTATCTTCTGATGCTGTGACATGAAACAATCAATAAGTAGTTTACAGGCAAGCAAGACTGTTTTCACCAAAAACTCAGAAAATTTTTGCCTCCCCTATTCAGCTACAAGACACTAAAAAAATAAATAAATAAATCCTAAGCCTTCTAAAGGAGTTTGCAAATTTTCACAGGAAGTTGGGTAGTGCATGCCCTAATCAGTAACATCATCAAAATCACTGTGCATAACTTTTTTTGAGATCTAGATCACATGCTGCTGCCCTCTTACATTAGTTTCTTTAAGACCATGGGCATATTATTTGTTATTGTCAGTACTTTCACTTCATTCAACAACTCTCACACCACCATTTGACTGCATATTGTCAGATGTGAGAAATGAAGTGTTACGAATTCCCACTTTGATCTTCAAGTAGCTGCTGGCCAAACACCAGCTAGATCTCATTTGGAGCACATGCTAAATTTTATCATCTTTCCTCTTATCATATGGAATTTGTATCACATAAAAATTAACATAAAACTGCAATCAATGGGCTCAGCAAAAGTTGGAAGTTTGATATCCCTGTGTTTACTTGAATTTAATAATACAAATGATCAGAAATAATGAAAGTTCATTCTTATAGATTTGCTGCATAAATTAAATTAAAAAATCTAATCTTGTCAGAGATCTGAGTTCAAGTAAGTTTTGCACACATAGTGTCCAAGTATTGGATTTGTGGACAAACCATCATCATATTTGATGATGCTGAACATGGGCTTCACTTTTTATTAATACACACTCTACTATTGCTACTGCCACCGTCTTTGATTAACCCTGGTGATTATCACCATCATCTCACTAGTGCAAGTTCCATCAATATGCATCTAATGTAATTGTCATCTCCAGTTTCATTATCATCCTAGAGAAATCATCTCTGCCATCTACACAAAAAGAAGCAGGCAAACAGCATTCAGATCCATATATTTGGGCACTTCTCTAACCCCCCCCCCCATTTTTTTTTTTTTACATTTCATCATTGGACCGTAAACAAATGTACCTACTCAAACCTAGCAACTGTAGAACAAAACATTTTATGACTTGATCAATAATATTAAACTCACTTGGAGAATCAATAGACTATCTGATTTTCTTTTTCTTCCAAATCTGCAAAATGGACTAGATCTAGATCAATAGGACTGCAGGGTCAGTGCATCACGGTGGGTGTTCGCGTCAACTATGTCCGCATCACGACTTTACCAATTTGCACCAAAATTGGTTGATTTCAGTAGCTCTATGTTCAGCAAAAATAAGCCAATTTTTGTGCAAATTGGTACGGTCTGATGTGATGCGGACACAGGTGACATGAACACCCGCTGTGACGCACTGACCCTCCAGTCCTACAAACTAGATCTTATGCTGGTTCCCTTTTACATGACCTGAAGTGGAGAGAATTTCCTTCAGAGTGAAAAACATGTTACCTTCTGCCCCTTTCCTTGAACAACTTGATAGATCATATAGATGTGTATGATTCCTATGTTTACATTTTAGTGTCAACTGCTTTCATTTAGATCTACTTGTTTTCAGCGATGAAACCTGAGGCATAATTACATGGAAGTCCACACATTCGGAAGAAACCACTGCTGTCCCTAAGAGAGTCGGTGTAAAAAGGCGAGTGGTGTGCATGGTGACACCGCGAGACGTACATATCTAGAGAGTTATAATTTTTAAGCCAAAGCATATACAAATGGTATTCAACAAGATCTATCACTGACAACCTAAATTAATCATGGACAGCAAAATTTGTAATAATTTGAGGTGGTATCAAAAGCGGAAGTGATAGATTCCTTATAGCACTCGGTGCTTCAAATCGCCCCTCCCCTTCCTGGTTGTAAATCGAGTCTTGAGACCCCAAAAGAGATACGAATGAAAGCAATTTACCTTGTCAAAGGAAAATTGCCCCTGAATTATTAATTACCGCATCATATCAGTTGCATTTAAGACTTAGTCGAAAAGAAACTTACCTTGTCTTGGTCCGATATCGGTTCGTCGTCGTACGAGTCAGCCATGTTGATGAGTCCGGTGCGTGATCTCAAGTGCCGCGTTGAAAGCCGAGATGTAATTGTAGGAAAACTTGAAGAGCCGTTACCACAGTCATACAAAACAAATAAGTATTTAGTCTCCGAAGATGCAAATGTAGATTAAATTTGACTAATTTTTGCCGTCAATCAAAATAATTATCACTAATGGTGCCAGAGAGTGAATTCTATTTCAATGAATGTTTCCCTTTGTTCTATCTCCGTTGTTTCTTATTCTCAAAATTTGCAAGTTCAAGGGGCATAACAAGAGCATTCTGTTGCTGAGGACGCCGTCCTCGGAAGAACGCAAAGAAGATGTGATTGACTGAAATGCTGGTTGTTTAGTTATTTTAAACAAGTTCAGTTAAACATTCTGCTACAGGCGACTATCTAACGGCAGTATGAATGAAAAACCCCTTAGCTGTACCATTAAAAACCCGGTATCCCTGGTGCCAGATTTGAAGGCTGGATTTCAGACAGGCTGCAAGATCGTTGACATTACTTTCCCGAGCATCGTAAACCCAGAGGTGACAAGATCTAAATTTTCTTGCTCACATCAAGGTTTGATTCATTATAATGGCTCAAGGGATAACAGGCATATCATACGTCATATAGTAATGCATAAACCAGGCACTACAAATGAAATATGTGCGGCCTATGGGCAAGTCAAATCCAGTTGTTATATGTCAGGAGAACAATGCTTTCAACAGAAATCGAAGTGCTGTGTTGGAAATGTCAAACTTTGTTGTCTGAACGATTTTAGATCTCGTGAGCTCAGTTCTCTATCTCCATTTTTTTGCATTTTGAGAAAATTGATGTTGTAGTAGTAATTGTATGTTTAGCAACTGTTTATGCACAGGAGATGGTTTGGGGCAAGTGGTCGGTGAAATAATTACATTATATGGTACATTTACTATCCCTCTTTCATATTTCATAAGTCTAAAAGTGGAGATGGAGCAACAAAGAATTGAGCTCGCGATCTACTTGTTTATAATCCAAATGCTCAGTATCACATGAAATTGAAATTATAAGATGAATAAATTTATATAGTCGAGTCCACTCAAACTGAACTCTGATAAAACGAATTTCTGATAAATCGAATAAATACAAAACAATAGATTTTTTGTCCTCTTTGTGCCTGTTGAATGCCTCGTGTATAAATTGAAGCCATCACCGTGTGTTTCCTTTAAATCGAACCGGTCAGCGCCGCCACAAAGGTAAAAATCGATTATTGTCATCT